>JAPSES010120320.1:0-16589 GCA_029822895.1 Maxillicosta whitleyi | reverse complement strand
TGAAGATGTAATGGTATCAGCAACACTGCGTAAAACAAGTACAAATGTGTTAAGGGTAAACAGTTCCTGTGTTCTCCCTACTCAAACAACCAACAATGGAGCTGGTTTTGTCATAAATGTTACTTAAAATTAGTTGTAATGTCTAAGTGGGGAAAGTCAAGATGAAAATTCTTGGAATAAATCAAATAATCTCAAGACAAGAATCTCAAACTAGATTAACTCTCAATAAGTAAATAAATAATTTAAAAAAAATTTCAAGATAAATATTTGAAATTCAAGTCAGTTTATCTAAGTCTGATATTTCTTTTTGCACTGTGGTTATATATAATGTTATATACACTGTCAGCATTCACATTTAGTTGGAGTGTCTGTGTCCGTCTGGCTTTTAAGATGTTAAATCCTCCTTTGTTGTCATAAATTAATTTGCATTTGATGCTCAGATGCAGTTCCCAGGGATTATGTTTCTTTTTGTTGAAGCCAAATGCAACTTTGTGCCAGAGGCAAACTGATACAAACAGTTACACCCACTATTATAAAACAGCACTGAAACTTTAACTTTATGTAAAAGTTTCCCAGACAAGGAGCAGGAAATTGGCGACATTTCCCTAAAGTATCAGGTTTCAGGTCAGTTGGTCATACAGTACACAGTGAAATGTGGAAACTAACATTACAATTTTAACTTTAATCTAAGTGGATAAACTTAAATGGGTCATATTTATCTAAACCCACTTTTATTAGTTTAGTTCATTTATTTGTGTATTTGGACCCTAATAGTTCATAAAGTTTGAATTTGAACCCTCCAAGTGCTGTAAAACTATCTTTATCTTCATTTTGGCAAAAAATCGAAGGGGTTTCTACAACAACAATGTTACAACATTTGCGCATATAAGGTCAAGACTTCTGATGAACATTTCTCCAGTTCTCGCAGCAGTTGTAGTTCATTCTGAAAATATGTCCAAACTTTGAGCCATTTACCTAAAATGTTCAGTTGTTGGTTGAACAAGACAGAGCAGCACAGCAAACAACCTGGAGGGGGCGGGGCCTGAAGTGTCTCATTTGCATTTAAAGGGCCAGAGCTCAAAACAACCTTTCTGGTGTTATTACTCAGAAATAGGATTGAAGATGGACCTGTGGAGTTAAATTAATGAAGAATTCAGACCCAAGTAGAGCATTTACAGTTTATGTAGAACATAGGGACATGGTTTGAAATGCATAATTTCACTTAAAAAAGCAAAATATCACTCCTTTTAAATTGTAGAATTAGAACGATTCTATTTTCTCCCATTGAAGAATCAGTAAAATTATAATCTTTGAAAGATTTTAAAGGTTAGTGTGTGATGTTCAGTGGAATCTGGGGGTAAAGTAGCAAAACCCAGCCACCTGAATACCCCTCGTCTCACCTTCTATATGGTGGCCGCTAAAACATGAGAGGTTACGAGAGTACTAACTCTGTCAAACAGGTGATGGTACGTTATTACAATGACAGCAATTTTGTTTAAACAGATGAGCAGAGTACCTTCAGTTTTTTTCCAGAGTTCAAACCAGATTTGTGGAAATACATTTTTATGCTACGGTTGTGTTTAATTTGGGCAGATTTCCCAGTGATGACACTTTTCTCAGTCCAAGCCCTAAAATACAAACACTACTGTCAGAATCACAATAACAACAGTTTGACATTTCAGAAATCAGTTTCCAGACGTTTACAACCCTGTCACATAGGACCACTCCCAAGTCTAATACAACAAAAATAACTGCAAACTTGTACAAATACTTGGTAAAAAAAAAACAAAACATTGTTTCAACAGGACACAGAAGACAGTGAAAATAATACTGACGTAGTGGACACAGAGAAGTTAATCTGTCATGAAGGTGAGCAGCAATGACATGTTGAAATAAAACTTATGGTTTATGTTATCTTGTGTTGGTACAGATGTTCAGAGTGTTGTTAACATGATAACACTGCTCTGGTCCATCTCATTCAGGTATCTGTGCTGACCTCGATCTACTGTAGGTCAATTATGCACCTGGGTTTGATGTTTCAGGTAGGTTCATTGCACAAAACAATACTAGACATGCACAAAATGGAGTCTGACCCCATTGTTTTCCAGACAAAACATCGAGTTAAATATGTTCTTTTAAAAATTTCATTTTCTGTGATATAAAACATAAACAAATACATCAGTTTTGTAAAAAATATTATGATATAAGCATCAGTCTGGACAGAGTATTGTTATATGTGATGTTTTGACCTTATGAAATCACATAAAATAGATAAAAACCTAAATTAAATAAATAAATAAATCATCCTAACTCTGAAATTTTTGGCAAGAACAAACACCTTCTACATAACAGAGCCTGCAGAGTTAGTAACTGATGAGATGCAAATAAAGCAGAGTTGTGATTGACAGTTTGTGTTTGGCCTGAGGGAGGTTTGTCTTGTTAAACAACGTAGCTTGGTGTGGTTGGTGTGGTTCACACAGGGGAATAGGGTGGATTATCCCAAATTATATTTAATTCATCTAATACAGAAATTGATGTGAAATATTAAACCTAACAAAACAATAAACCTACAAAGTCAACATATTTATTGACATTTCTTTGGGTCAGTGTCATCGTTACCCACAAATTCATCCATATCAACTTTTTTTGAGCATTAAAACATATGGGATATTTTATGCTAGATTTTGAGATTTTGTGTGGATTTACATTTGGAAAATTCATGCAAGTTGTGTGTTTTTTTTAAAAATTTCTTTATTTTTTTACATTACCGCATTCTGATTCTGTTGACTGGCCAGGAGGCTGCAATAACAACAATCCAAACCATTTGGTCATAATGATACAAACATTATAATAGACTTTCAGCTCAGAGTGGAATGTGCACATTTCTAATTAATAGAGCTTTTAAGTCATCCAAGGAAATGAATCCAGGAAGTTGTATCGAATTTTGATTGTGGTTCTGGGATCTGAGATTAGAAAACTGTTCTGTGCGTATCCACAGGACTTTATCCAACATTCATGTGGAAGAGTGAGAGATGTACACACTGAACAGGAGGGAACGGGCCACACAGATATGAACATATCCATGATGGCTTTAACCCTTTCATGTATAGTGATCACTACATTGCACAGTTGTTCAAAGCTGTTTTCATGTATATTTATGGATTTTATTGTTTTAGTTCCATATCAACCAACACAGTGGAAGCTTATGCATCATCCCAAACACTGTAATTCATACCATTACTGTAACCTATTACTGTAGCGAATAAAAACATTACAGAAAAATAATCTTGATTATGGTTCACATAATTCATGCATGTAAGCGTTAAGACCATTTTGAACATTTAAACATACATCATTTCAATACTACATCTGCAAATATCTGTAACATTTACACATGTTTACAATTTAGCTTACATTTAGCAGACGCTTTTATCCAAAGCGACTTAGAACATAAACATAGCCTATAGCAGTTGCAGTTACAAACTGTACAGGAAATATACAGAACAATAGGTGCGACTGCGGACTGGGGTTAGGGCATTTTTTTTCTTTTTTTTTTTTAAGTGCTATCACACGGGGTCAGGTAGAGTAAACTGACACATAGACACACCACAGGGTCTACCCCAGGTCTGGGCAGCTCAGACATCAGTGCAGTAAATAGTCTTTAAAGAGGAGAGTCTTAACATGCTTCTTAAAGATTGAGAGGGATGATACTAGTCTAGTCATTTCATGAAGTTTGTTCCATCACTGTGGGACTATTACAGAGAATAGTTTGGCCTGGGATCACTTAGAGTGAGCTGGGGGTATGGCAAGTGTTTTTTATTGAAGGATCACAGCTCACTGGAAGGAACATAAGGTCTTAGTATTTCCTTCAGATAAGCTGGGACTGTTCCTGAGATGGTTTTGTAGGCAAGGGTCATGGACTTGTGCTTGATCCGGGCAGCCACTGGTAACCAGTGCAACTGGGTGAACAGAGGAGTAACATGGGCCCTTTTGGGTTGAATGAAAACCAAACGAGCTGCAGCGTTCTGCACCATCTGCAGTGGTTTCATTGCAAAAGCAGGTCGACCGGCTAGGAGGGAGTTGCAGTAGTCCAGGCGGGAGATGACCATAGTCTGAACCAGTAGTTGTGCTGAATGTTGGGTCAGGTAGAGTCTGATTTTCTGTATCTTGTACAGCACAAATCAGCATGTCTTTATAACAATATTTGAATATTCTGAAGGTCTTACAACTCTGACAGTGTTTTGATTTGTTTGGGGTTTTTTTGTTTGTTTTTTGCACAAATAATAGAATTTAGTTTTGTGGACTGCAGTAAATGTATATTTATTCATACCCCCCTCCCCCCACCCACCCTCCTAAAAATAATAATAAATAAACATAGATAAATACCTTGATCACATCACTGGTTTGGAAGAACAAACTCAACTGCATTTAGATTCAGGAAGAGGATATGAGCAAGTTTTCCGATATGAGTAAATACTGGAATTTATTCTAATAAATCAGACTTTTGTTACTACTGTGTCAGTGTGTACATGTGGTTTTTCTGTGTAATTAGCAGACAATTTCTAATATCACTAGGATCAAAAGTCTTTCATTCAAAGCCTAATGGATTATCCTCTGTTATTATAATAAATCATTAAATCTGTCTTACTGACAGATGCCCAATCCAAGCTGGCAATCCTTCATGAGTTATGGGACAGATCATAACCTCATAATGCAGTTTGACAAGACACAGTACTGGTTCAACTCGGGAGGCAGCGTGGTTGTTTACACATGATTTGAGATGATGCATCCAGGATAACTTTGTCAAAACAACTACCGTACAAAAACATTTACAGTACAAGTGAACGTATTTCCAAAGAGACGCTCAGTGAAAGTGAAGTCAGACATTTTTGGAGACAACGCATAGCATCCTGTAAGGTGCTTATATGTGGGTTTTATTTTTAAGCTCCCAGTTCCTGGTCTGGTTATCTGTTTTATGGCAGTGTTATGACATTTTTAAAAGTAAAGTTAATATTGTGTCTTGTTTGCCACACATCACTCTAGTTTATTAACAGTTAACTGACAGGTTTTGAAATCAAATGCTTTTATTTTATTGCATCAAATATTAATTGGTATACAAGTTTTTAACATAAAATTATGTAATAAACACTAACTAATAACAGTACTTTTCTGCAAATTTAAACCCTGTTATTTGTTTTATAACAATGTTTGTCCATATTTACAGTTAATTTGATTGTTTTAATACATGTAAATATTCTTTAAATAGTAAAAAAAAAATCTCATGTAAAGTTAGAGATATAAACTGTATTTTAATTATGTAAAATTACTGTATTTTATGACATAGTTATTTTCCGTTATTTAACAGTACTTTTTTGGCGACCCAGCTCGTGGAATATTACTGTTTTTTTGTTTTTTACATTGTATGGTAGAGGCTCTTTGGTTTTCTCATTTTCCCTGTTGTTTCATTTGCAGGTGTAAAAAAACAAAACTGCAGGGATGTGTTTAATAAAAGAGCTGATGGTTCCTCAAACGCATCATAGAAGAGACACTAAGATGAGAAAGTGATAGAAGGAACTCCTGTGGTTGCCTCCAAAGGCGTTTGTACCCTGTTGAATTTAGTTTTGCATTAAATTGAGGTTAGTTCTACTGATATTTGTTCAATTTCTTTTTTTTTTAGCAGAGAAACCGTCTTGTTAAAAGTCTGTGGACATGCTGTCATACATGAAGGCAACATAGACGTTCGTTAGTTTAGAAGTTGAATTAACCAGTGTCTCCAAATCATTGATTTCTATTTTCCAGCATAAAACAGATCCAGCCACATATTCCATGTAAGTTCATGAGCCTGTGTGTGTGAATCTCTCTTAACACAGTTTTGCTTTCCGGGATATTTTATATTAAATAATACACGGTGTTTACTCTTTATCATTAATAAAAATTACAGACTTTTTCCCTAAGACCTTGACTTTAGGTATTTTTATACTTGTGTGCCTACTTTTTGGTTGAGGTTATACCTGTTGGGTGTTTATAGAAAAGTTCATTTTAATACATACAAATGAATGAATGCGTAATTCACTGTAAAATATGTTTTATGGTCAAAACATGTGAAAATCACCAAAGTGCATGGATGTCACACAAAAAAAGTTTCACTAGAGCACAACCATTAGTCTAAAGAGCATGAATGTATAGATGATTGGATGTATAATAAAGTAACAAATGTAACCAATTCATAATAACGTTACTATTTACAGGTCTGTGTATAAACTCCTGTAATTATACGTAGTTTTTTTTTTTTTAGATATTTCCTCATGCATTTCTTATTTTACAAGATTATGTGCCTTCGAGCGTACTCTAAAATGACTGAGAAACTTTTCTTCATTTATTAAGCCTTTCACACAAAATTCTAGACTTTTCAATTTGTGAAAAACAGTATTTCAAAATGTCAAGATCTTGTAATAATATATACATACACCGTGTTTTATGCCTATCGTAAAATTTAAGATGCATTTTTCAGACATATTGTGGCAGTGAAAGCGAATACAATGGTAATGTTATGATTGGTTGTTGATGTTACGTAATCATTTGTTCTGTTTTATGTAATTTAGTGACTTTTTTCTTTTGTTATGGACTGTAGACGTTGGCTGATTGGTCGGGTCATGTGGAATGGGGGTGGGACAATATGGGCTCGACTCCTTCCGATTCCTTTTCGGGCACTGAGTGCTGCTGTTGAAGAGTCAGTCAAATTGTCGTACATTTGTATGATAATAGTTTTCCTTTCTGGTTGATTTATTTCCAATATGAAGAGCTCTTTTCCGAAACGCTATAAAAGCCACTTAATTAGAATTTTTTATTTTATTTTTTACAATCTGATTTTAAGATAGCATCAGGAAAATTGGAACTATGTCAATGTTACCTGGTATTTCCATAACAATTTTAAACATTATAACATTTATTTCAGTGATATTAACAGAGAAAGACAATAAAAACACTTTATTTTTGAAAATGGATATATATAGCGTTTTGGAAAAGAGCTGTTCATATGTGTCCTTTTGGATCTGGAATTTCTTCTGTCTACTTGTGTTTGAAGTAAAGTCGATTTATCTGTATGTGTTTTTGATTTGTATAACATTTGTTGTGTTTTGTGCAGGATTGTTTAGAATTTACTTTGACGTGTAAAATTTGTTAAGTTACTTTGAGGAACAAACATGGGACTTTGTGATCAGAAAAATATGGGCTAAAGGGGTGAGATATAGGCTAAGTTGTACTTGATCTCCCTCCTTTTCCTTTCTTCCTTTTTTCCCTTATTGTTCCTTATTTTTCTTTTTATATTCAGAATTAAAAATATGACATAAGATATGAGCTAACCCTACAGCTGAGAGGATGGTTCTCTTTACAGGAAAAAAAACAGACAAAATTTGCATCAACAAAAGCTGAGTTCAAAGCCAGTTCAGACTTTTAGTGCTTTTTCTTTTTTCTTCTTGTTTTTGCGCTGTCCTTATCCTGATTTAACCCTGCTCTGAAACTCTTTCTGTGTCTTGAGAAGAGATGTATAATTACATAAAGTAAGCTCCAAAAATTTTTCTTTATAATTGAGCAATATAGATTCATGTTTAGAGCAGAGCTGTACAGTGTGATTAAGTGTGTAGGAATGTTGTTTTCAATTACTTGCATAAATAAGACGTTAAGGGAGTGGAGTAGCTGTTTACAACCTAACCTTTTACACACTCATTTTACGTCTCTGACTCATCTTTCATTGTTTCCTTATGATTGTTACTGACAGTCTGGTCTAGTTTTATCTGTTTCCCAACCCCACTGAACCAAACTCCAACAGAAATGTACTTTGAATGTATTGTTCTTAATTCTATGACCTTTTAAAACAATGACATGTCACCTACAACTATGTTGAAGTCTGAAAATGACAGTTAAAAGTTAAGACAAATGATGATGATGATAAATGCAACAATCCACTGATAAGCAGGTAAAGAAACACATATTGATTGTTCTTACTGAGGTTGTCCACCCTCAAATTCCAGTTTCAGGCTTAAACCTGTACAGATCGGTCGGAAAACTCAAGTGAACAAAGAACGAAACTGCTACTTTTATGTACCTTATTCTTAAAAATGCCTGGAGAGGCAACTGATCACAATAGAGTGGGTGGAAGCTGAGCCAGAAAGGCCTGTTTCAGACAAGCAGACACCTCCTGAGAAACAAAACCAGTACAAGTACCAAAACTTACAGTTCATTTGGCATCTTAAGACAAGTTCCAAAAATGAGGTAATCTGTTAAAATATTCAAATGTCTAATTCTACAGCTGTAAAGTGTGAGTACAGCCTGGAACAAGAAACAGTATTGGTGCTTAGAGTCAATGAGTAGAAAATATATGTGAAAGGAAAACACTTTAAAAAAATTAATTCTGGAAAATTAAAGTAGTGCCGTCTTACCATTTTACTACAGACACCACCACCTATACTACCACTATTACTAGTACTGCTACTACTACTAATGCTTATTGCACTTCCATGATCTTTGGAATGCTCCAAATGTAAATTGTAATGTCAGAAGAACCCCAGGAAGAATAACTGGTGACGTAAAAGCTAATGGGGTCTAAATAAACAAATTACTCCCACTATTTTTTACTTAGCCTGGTTATCACGACATTTCCAATACCATGCTGGCATTGGGTCTGGTCAAGCATATTGAAAAAGCTGGTTCTCTTAAAAAAAAAAAAAAAAGGACGTGTTTCAAATTTGAAGTATTCGCCTTCTTCAAAAGTCTCAGTCTGCTATTGGTCGAAGCTAGAAAAGGCGTTGTCGAAGCTTAAACCGATCACACAGTGCTTTCCTCTGATGTATGTTAAGCAACGCAAATGGCTTGAAGGAGCCGGCTAGCAGCGCAGCTAACTGGTAGATAATGCTTTTATCAAAGCCGGTCGGGAGCAAGGCCAAAATATCCCTCCTTCCAATAAATGCATCCAGCGCTGCAAAGCTATTTTTCGGTTGAACTGTTTCAACACCACATCTATGGCGACACATTGCTGTTTGCAATCCTTGGGTTCCGGTCGCTGTTCTATGCGTCACTTACATCAACACGCCTCTACCTAGAGCTGTTGGAGATGCTGAACGTTGATTGGCTCCTGAAAAATAGGGCGGAGTTCCCAATTTTGCCTGAGATCCGAAAGCTGTGAATATCGTGCTTTGCCAGACCGTGTGGCAGCCGAGAACTGGTGAGCGGGTGACGACACGGAATGGGCGGGCCCAGGCTAATTTTTACTACCATTACTACCAACACCACATTTACTACTGCTATTAGTGCCACCATTAAATTGCTGACATTGTTTTTATCAAATGTAACTGTACATGTTATTTATCTGGAAAGGCTTGGTGGCCCGTAACGTAACAGTGCGGTTACCAGCCCTGTTCACATCAATAATATGGTTTCAACCTTTGCTCTATTCCAGACCTATAGCTACATTGTGGTAACAGCAAAATGCCAATCATGAGGTTAGTGTAACTTACATGATTTTTTTTTTCTAGCAATATTGTGAAAATATGGAACTGGAAATTCATACATGTTGTTATTCACTAGAAAAACTATAAGTAACGAAGAAATTTATAGTTAATTTGTAAATCAGTCCTGAACAAAGGCTGTATCATTAACATCATCTCCTGTAAATGTCAGTCTGAACATGTTGCAATAAAATTGAAGAATGATAGCAGAATGATCATGTGCTAATATGCAAATCTTACACTTCCACTAAATTGTATTATGATGAGACATGTTCTATCTGATACGTGCTCTGACTCGTTCACCTTCATTCTTTGAGGATGTGATGTTTTCACTGTGAAACACTCTAATGCTCTTCCAATTTTTGGATGCCAAAACACACATAGGAAGAAAACCTTTATCTATGTTGGAACAGACACACTATTTTTACTGTAGACAAACATACACGGATGAAAATGTCAACTGTAAAAAAAAAAAAAGAGTTTTATTTAAGTAAAGGATGAGATACATGCTTTACATTAAACATTCCTGAGAGCCCATATCACAAAAGTTAAACAAATATATGAAAAGTTATACATTCAAAACTAAAATGTTAGGTTAAATTACTGTTGTATATACTCTTAAATTACCCAAGTGAGATCAAACCAAACTGGAACCATGTTACTGACAGAATGAAAAAAAAAAAAAAAGTACACTACAGTGAAGAAGTCTTTGGTCATCTATAGGTTTGTAGTTTTTGCAAGGTTAAAACAGTCATGCATATTTATTTTTTCTTATTTGTTTTTCTATAGATACAGCAAGAAAATACAGGAAATACATACACAGCCTTAAAAGACACACAAAAAACTGAACTAAATGAGTTTTAAAGGTTAAAGTCAGTATTTAATGTGACCTCTGACCCCATGACAAGAAACAGCACAAACCATTATAAAACATCTGACAAATGTTGAATGAAACCTGGTATGAAACAGAAAAATAATGCAATAAATCTCATACTGTGTGAACAAAAAAGTCAACGCCATGTTAAGTACAAAGGGAGGTCACACTAAATACTAACACTTTGATGTATAGAAGCTGTTTATTTCCTGAAAGTGTTTTTTTCTGCTGCACATACTTTCTTTATATCCAAACTGAGAAATGCATATGTGTGGACATATAGTATATATAGTACATATAGTATGGGCATATTTTTGAATGTGTGTATTTGTGATCAACTCCTATGAAAGTTACAGCTAACAGTAATGGCATAAGTACATGTACATTTTTTAAAACCAAGATTTGACAGCAGTACAAGTTCAAGCATCCAGCCCTATAACACAGGATTACCTCATATATGAAAGCACACTCTACCACTTATGTAACCTCGCTCTGTGACTAGACATACTGCATTGAAGTGAACACAGTCAAGCTTTTTATTATATAAACCATGAGCCTGCAGGTGATGAAACAAATCTTTGCATTTTAAGCATCCACACCTTATGACATAACAAATGAAAATATAATCAAACTCTATTACGGTAATTAAATTAATTCAGTAATTCACACGGTGATGAGTCACGCCGAATGGTGTTGTCATGAGAAAAGGCCCAGATCTATTCAGTCATTCACTTAAACCTGAAGGTAAATTGAAAGCTAATCCCTTTAAAATCCACAGATTAGTCCTGCACTTTTATATTTGCATATACCAAAGGCATGTAAAGTCTGGATGAAAAAAAATCCCAGTTGCAGATTTTGTAACAGAGACATAACAGAATGCACATCTCATCTACTACAATGGAATTAACTGGAAATGTTCAGCATGGAAACATTAACAAGCTAATCGAAACGAAATGTGTAACATTGCTCATAGAAGGCAACCTATATTTATTTTATATGAAGTACAAGACAGTAGGATTGCTAACATGGAATAAACCAAGGCCCTTGTTTGGCTGTTTTTTTTTTGTGATCCAATAATAAGGGGACAGATCTAAAGGTGCCAATGAGAATATGAAATGTATTGCATTGCAAGTCGATAAAACAAAAACAGACAATGCCATCAGCATATAGTGGTAAACCATGAATTTAACCACACTATTACAGCAGCAATATATTTGTGTATGGAAAAAAGCCATAGGTGATGAGAAGGATGGGAATGTTGACCCAAATGTGGCTAAGAAAGAGAGTGACTTTGATGCCAATTCAGTAAGAGGACTTGGGGAAAGTAATTTCAGCATACATATATGCATGTCTTGAGCTAATCAGTGCATTATTTCATTATATCCTACTAGCTCGATAGTATGTTGTAGCAGAAGATCAACTATGAGATCCTAAATGTTTTTGTTAAATATTTGTCCCAGGCCACTTTTGGGCACCAAACCAGGACAAGGACTCTTTCGCAGTGGGACACGGACCACCATTTTCATGCAGTGACCAAAGATACTGCCATGTGTCTTTCATGTTGGTCAGCATTTGTGAATACACACCCAAGACACACTGAGAACTAGGATAGATTACCAGGGCATTATAGGAACATATTTTAAAGATACAGCACTATTTTTTACATCTATAGTCTGGTTCATGCATTCATTCATCTTCTGAACCTCCTTTATATTCATTAGGGCCACGGTTGGAGCCTATCCCAGATACTTAAGGGTGAAGGTGGGGTACACCCTGGACATGTTACCAGTTCATCACAGTGCTGAACATACAGACACAAACAATCACTCTCACATTCACACCTATGGACAATTTTAGATTAACCTATCAGTGCATGTGTTTGGATGGTGGGAGGAAGCCAGAGTACCCGGACAGACACATGGAGAACATGCAAACTCCATGCAGAAAGGTTCCACCATCAACTGGTATTAGAATCAAACCCAGGACCTTCTTGCTGTGACACCCCCACAATCTGGTTGAAATTATTTATATATACATATTTATTTTCAGAGAGAAAGATAAAGACTTTTGTAATGCATTTGCAAGGTCACATTACAAAACAACATTATTAAACTCAACAGTTTGCACCACATCCAAGATGCCTTGGGGAAAAGTGTGATCGTTAAGGCTATTGGATTAGCTGTTTAATTTGCCTATAGTGAATGAAAGTGAGATCCAGTCATGAAAGATCATTTGAGACGTGTGAAAACAGATTTTTATACCAGGAGTGTGACTACTTTGGGCCATCCACGTGTCATTACATCATTTTCAAAAAGGAGTGCCAAAGTTAATTTGCCTATACCAAAGACAAGCTTAATGGTTATTTTGATATAAAAACTTGAAAATAATTTTAGTTTTCCAAACAAAGTTACAATCAATTTATGTTTCATGCATTTACAATAGTGTGTATGTGATATTTAAGTCCAGAGAAGTCATCCCCCCCACCAACAAACAAACAGACATGTGCATAAATGCAGAATGTCTCATGAAAACACCTGCTTTAAAAAAATGTCATTATCACAGCTCAGTGAGTTTCTCTTGGACCACAACTTTATTGTAGGTGGGGGCTGTGCTCAATATGGTAGTAGAAGTAGAGCCAGTGGACATACTTCTCTGACTGTGGAGGGCCTTTTGAGAGCCTGACAAATCCTTCGTCAGACCTCTTACCTCCTGGACCAGTTGCCCTGTGCTGCTCACTGGTCCTCCAACCACCAGAACTTTCTGAGTCCCTGCAAATCCCCCTGGCTGTAAAGTTCCTCCTTGCACAAGCATCGTCTGACCACCCATCACTGATTGATTGATGCCTGATGGGACTCCTCCATCCATGACCATCATAGCCTGGGAACCGGAGAGACTACCAGTGTGGACCAGGTT
Organism: Maxillicosta whitleyi; assembly: GCA_029822895.1. NCBI lineage: Eukaryota > Metazoa > Chordata > Actinopteri > Perciformes > Neosebastidae > Maxillicosta > Maxillicosta whitleyi. The sequence goes on along the minus strand of JAPSES010120320.1, from coordinate 3,299 downwards.
GGTCCCAAGCCCTTGACCTCCACTGCTGTCAACCAACACCATGCTGGGCCCTGGAGCTTGGCCACTGGCCATCATTGTCTGACCCTGGACAACGATGCCTTGTGTAGGGATGGTCCCGGCACCATTAACCAGCACCATTCCCTGAAGATGGTTGGCTGGTGCATCAGCCAAAAGCACAGTGTTTGGAACCTGTGGCTGGACTACATAGTGCATGGGCTGCATCATAGGGGCAGTGGTGTAGTAGACAGGCTGCTGCTGCTGCTGCTGCATTATTAGCATCTGGCCTTGATTTGCCATGCCTCCCTTCACTTTGGCCATTCCCTTTCTTGCTGTAGCTGTGCTATCCTTTGTTATCTTAGATGTCTCCTTGACCACTGTCTCCTCTGTTTTAGAGACCATCGGCTGAGGCTTGGGTGGAGGGGACAGTTGCTGGGTGGAAACCACACTGGACACTGAAGTTTGAGTGTTGATGGAGGCACTGGGCAGAGGGGGGGTTACTGGTAGGATTGCAGTGTTTATGGTTTCTCTTGACTTTGCAGGCATCACTGATTTTATATCAGTGTTGACAAAGGCATTGGACAGAGGAGTGATCACTGGTTTGACTTCATCTGAGATCTTCTTGCCACCACACACCTCAGCCAGAGTCTTAAACTTTGGTCCGAGATCATTGAGGAACTGCAGGTCATTGTCAGCGCCCAGGCTGCTGCAGCAGCCCACCGAGCCAGCAGATGAGCCCTGGCCCTCATAGTCAAACACCAAGAGACTGTCCTTCACTCCTTCATTTCTACTCAACTTCTGTTGGAAAAAAAGAAAAAACAAAATGAGGAAATCATCATTATCCTGGGTACTATTTTTCTTTCCATATGTACTGATAACAACTATGAGCCTTTATTGTCAATATACAGTACATTTTACCACACACTGAAATTCAACCTCTGCTTTTATCCCATCTCTAGAACATACAGGAACACACCACATCACACACTGCAAACTAGGAGCAGCAGGCATGCCATAGCAGGCACCCGGGGAGCAAATGGTGGGTTAAGTACCTTGCTCAAGGGTACATCAGTTAATAACTTTTTCTGTCAGTCCATGGAATCAAACTGGCAGCCATTCGGTCACAAGCCTACTCTCAAGCTGACTCTCCCGCACTCTGGGCCATGGCTGCCCTGTTTGTATTCATCACTCAAAACCACATGTGAAAGTTGACACAGTTTATGGGTGGGAAGTGGGAATGAAAAAAGTAAAATAGAAAAGTAAAGCAGAGATTAGGTTAATTTTTCTGAACAACAGCAGCTTCTAGCCTCCACTGTTACTATAGAAACTGCTGTAAGTTTTCATGTGTCACCATCATCCACACTATTATGCCATTGTGAGGTACACCTGGTACTTGAATCATATTCTCACTACAAACTAAACAGTGTAGAGTTTGTTTGCAGCTAAGAGCTACCTCACTCTACAGCACAGGTGTCAAACAATCCCAGGCCAGATTCAGCCTGCCAAAGGGTCTCCTCTGGCCCCTGGGATGAATTTGTGAAATGCAGAAATTACACTGAAGACATGAACAATCAAGGATGTTAATATTAATAATTCAATCTAAAGAGGGTTAGACCTGTGAAATACTGTCATAATAACTTATAAATAATGAAAAAGTAAAAAAAAAAAAAAACATTACACAGAAATGTTTACATTTACAGACTAGCCTTTTACAAGTATATGGAATTATACCAATTCCAATACCAATATTCTGTTTGCTCCAGAATTTTTTTGTGTATTTGCAGATCCACTGTGATGTGTAAGTTGTGATGCATATGAATAAATGTTAGAATTGCATTCATTTTTCTTAAAAAATTCAGGTTGTTTATATTTGTTCATGTTATCTTCAAGTACAGTTTGCAGATGTAGACATTTTCACTATGGAATTTGCTTTTCTTTCCCCACTCAAAAACTGTTGTTGGCATCATTTATAAGTTATTATTCTATTATTTATATTATTTTACTGGTCTGACCCACTTTATATCATTTAGGCTGTACGTGACCCTACAACTAACATGAGTTTGACACCCCTACTCCAAAGGATGGGCTGACCCCGTTCACACCAAGGGGAAAACCAGCTCAGATGGACTAAAAGCAGCTGGTGTGAAAATGCCCTTGAATACATTTTCCAAATGAACAAACCTAAATGAATTAGTTGCGGTTCATAATCATATTCATACCTGGTCGTAGTACTGCCCCAGAAAGTCATGTGGCAGAGCCATGTCATCAAACATTCTTCTTGATTCAGTGCCTTCAAACTCAGAGAATACAGCTCGACTGCTTCCCATCCTCCCCCATGTCCCATCCCTGTAGGAATTTCCAAAGCCTTGGTGGATTCCATTCATTGCGTCCATGGAAGCGACAGAATTCTGGAATTCCATTGGAGCTCCTGACATTTTGCTTGCCATGGCCATTTCCAGATTTCCATCCACATGTGTTGGCATATTAAGTAGTGGCACTGCCTGCAGAACCAAGAATGTGTTAATAATGTGTATGAATCCAAGCTGTTGAAAATAGCAACTAAAAGCAGCTTACAAGTGAACGTTCCCATGAAATCAACGTTGAAGTGGTTTAACATGATGTGTTAGTTTGACTTAATATTACAGCTTCGTAATAACATTATAATAGCTTAATAATAAAGAGATAATAATAAAGTAATATAACTTTTTTTTGAAAAGATACTCAGTTAATTACTTGGTATTGTAAAGAGTATATCTGGCCAACTTAAAATTCTGCAATAGAGTAATAAAGGTCGTGAAACAAAATGTGACAAAAAGGACACACATTTAAAGTCAACACAGTAAGTGGAAACAATATCTGGTAACAATAAAGCATATATCAGTTCAATATTTAGACAAAGAAATTGCAATATGGTGACTGTAACCACCTGTTAAAAACACGAAGGTACAGGTGGAACTTTACTTTAATACTTTTAAGGTGGAGTTGTATGAGGTGTCTGTAGTAAACCCAGTTTGGAGCAGCACACAGGAGTACTGACATGGAACCAATGCACTGCTCTACATGTATAAGTAAATACCACACTGCCTGCTTCAGCCCATTGCTGGGATATCGACATCTCTGCTATATTGGACCAGTCAATCTGGTGTATAACTGTTCTTATATCAATATTTTATGTATTTATTAGCTCCCACATAAGTGGAGAGCTATATGTGTTTGTGTCGTTTACGAAGCCGCGTCCGCCTTGAACTTTGTCCGGAAGATTTCTCTAAGGCTATTACTCCGATTTTCTTCAAACTTTGCAT
>JAPSES010120293.1:0-16592 GCA_029822895.1 Maxillicosta whitleyi | reverse complement strand
GGGGGGTTGACTGTCAGGGCACATCATTTGCCACACTGTAGCCATAAGTCTGACTAATTTTTTCTTCTGTCATTCCAAAACAATTTTCACACAAGGATGAAAAATATGTTCTGTTGTTTCGTCATTTCAATATCTTCTTTTTGCAACAATAACCATTTCCTTGTGTGCACAATTACGCGTCCAAACTATGTGCACCTCCCTTTGGGATGTGTTAAATATACACCCAATGAGCAGAATTGCTTTCAGGTTTGATAAATCACATTTTTTATTTGTGCTAAATTAATATATTTACATTTCTCCTCCCAGCACACGCACAACTGCATGTAAACGCCCCATATTGCATATTCATTGTGCCAAACATAATAAGTGGATGTGCGATTTTGCACCTTGGAAAGATGCAATCCTTAGTGTGCACCGTTGGTAAATCAGTTTGTTTCAGTTTTTTGTGTGTGCAGTGACTTTACACACGTTTTAATACGCCAAAAACTTAAATACCTCCAGCCCACTGTGTGTAAACAGACAAATATGAACTGTTTTATAAAACATGATCATTAAGTGACATTAGTTTTTCTGTTGTTTCCTCAGACAAACAATCTGTCATAGTTGTGTTCATTTCATTTTAAACAGTGAACCCACAGTGTTTTTGCCAAACTGGAGAACAGAGTTACCAGCATCACTTCAGACAGAGTTTGGAAGTCATGGCACATTTCTCTGGAGAAGTGATCACAAGTTTGAAAAACTCTGAAAGTTTTATTACCGCTCGCATCACCTGGAGGAAATCCTGCACCATGTGCATTGCACAACTGCATCCACTTTTAGTCAACCCTGCATGTTGAAAACTCACACTGTAAAAAGAGGAAGAATCCGCCCTGTCAATGCACCTGTGCCCATAGTGAAGTTAAAGTGGAACTGTATGATTCTCACCTTAATTAAACAGCTTCAGAGTCATTGTGATGGTTAAATGGGTTGTTAGGGGGAAAACAGAAGACCTTTCCAGATGAATATGCTACTTGCAACTTTGCCACTGTCTCCATCTGTCATGAGAAACATCACAGTTTTACAGCACTTCAACACAACCCCCCCCCCCAGCCAGACACAGCAGGCTAGCTGTAAACATCAGCCCGCCATATATTCATTTCACAGGCATTTACCATAGCAGAGCAGGTAGAGACATGGAAGAGGAGGCAGTTGATGGAGGAAGACAAAGAAGAAAAGACTGACCAAATAAGGAACAAGACACGCTTTTGCAGCATGCTGAGACCTGAAAGAAAGAAAAAAAAGCATGCAAAATGGATGCAAACCTGGCATTATTGATTGTACTTTCAAGTGTCGCTGAGATAAATGCTTTATACTCTGTGTTTCAGTTTATTTTTGCATTCTTGATGATTGCTATTGGTTGTAATGGTGTTTACTCATTTATGAACTCATTTTATGAACAATGGCTGCATGCTTGCTAGCTAGCAGAGATGTTAGCATACTCATTGGTAATTGTGGTTGTTTATGTCATAGGTGCGTATTTGTTTAGTTTATTAGATTGCACTTTGCATGCCTCAGGAGTGCATTTTTACTGCTGGTCACAGAATTTTGTCAGTTGAATCTAGTATGTGAGATGTATGTAGTCATTATATGACCCATGTCTTTGTTTCATTTGAATAGTGACTGGCAGAACAACTAGCCTTGATGTTGAATCTCAGCTGGTCTTGTATGACACGTACAGGTGAAGGTCTAAAATCAAGATGATCGCTGTTATAAACCTTAGCCCTGGGATGACAGTGTGCTAATCACGAACAGGGCCAGAATGCGGTGTCAGGTGGGAGCAGCTGATGTTTGTTGTTGTTATAAATGATAGCCCTGGGATGACAGCGTGCTAATTGCTAATGGGGCTGGGACATGTTGACTGATTGGAGCTGCTGATGTTTGTTAGTCTAGCTCTTCAGCTGTGTGGCTGCAGATGGAACTGCAGACTGGTGGTCTCTGTACCCACTACCGGCATGTCGATGTGAACCGTCCGGCTGGAGTGGAGGGGGTCGCTGCATACGTAACGCCAACCAGAGCACAGCTCCATAGTTTTCCGAGACGGACGGATGCCTACTACTGTGAAGTGACAACAAATGCCTGAAAATTCCGGCTAAAGTTTCCCACTCTGCTCCGCTCCAGTAGTGTATTTGATTATTATTTTTTGCCTTCTTGTCTCCGACCTCATTGAAAACAAATGCACATGGTCAGAGAGGGAGAGTTAAGTGAGGGTTTTATGACAATGAATATGTACTTCAAAATTGTAGGGGAAGCTCACTATAGAAAAAACGCTAAAAACATTTTTTTTAAAAATCCAGTGAAGAAGAACGAAAATGGAAAAATCTTACACAGTACCACAAATAAATACAGGAAGAAGACTACAAAATAGGGCACTATGGGTGAACACAACCTCCATGTTTCAGTTTCATTTGGTGGAAATGGAAGTTACCCTGCATTAACCAACAGATAAGTCAGGTTTCATGTTCACTGTTTGCTTTGCTTCTCCTGCAGTCATTTTTGATGCACCACTACAGGCAAATATCAGAATACATACACACACAGACAAAGTGCAGTATGAAAAACATTTGCACCAGCTGAATGTTGAAACCCCAATCATACAGAGTTTACAGGACTATTAACCATCAACTTTATACTTTGTAATATAGTTTTTGTTTTATATATTATGTGTTTGCATTAACACTAGACCACCACCCCAGTGTTTTCCTAAAACATTTTGTTCACGTTAAACTAAATGTTCCCTAATATTGTTTCTCTATGTATTATTATTTCAGTGAACAGAAATATTTACTTTTAAACACATGAACATAAATATCCACATTACTGTGACTGGAGCTGTGAAATTTCTGAATCCAATATTCATTGTTTGACTCTCAAACAGCTCTGGAAGGAAACATCCTGTGTGCTTCACTGGCCAGAGATAACTGTTCATGTCAGTCATCTGGAGCTGGACAAGTATTGTACTGTATGAGGAAGAGAGCTCTGTTTCTTTCATGCATGAAGCAAAATATGGTTTATTCTACAACAATGTCTTGATTTCTTTGTTGATGTTTGATTTATCTACAGTTTGATTAATCTAGAAATACATAATTTCCTCTAAAATGACTGTCCTAGTCAGTCCATTGTGTCCTTGGGTAAGACCCCTCACCCTCCTTGCCTCCAGTGCCACTCACACTGGTGTATGAATGTGTATAAATGGTGGTGGTCAGAGTTAATGTGAAGCCACGCTTCCATCAGTCTGCGCCAGGACAACTGGGACTGAAAATGTAGTTTACCACCAACAGAGGGGGAATGTGAGAGTGAATGAAAAATGGATAAAAAATGTAAAGTGCTTAGTCTTATCTAAAATGGGGGAAATCATGTACATTAGACAAATGGTATTAAAAGTTGTAAAAGGTGGGCGACACAGTGGTGCAGTGGATAGCAAGAAGGTTCTGGGTTCAATTCCAACACCATGGGGGTGGGACCTTTCCGTGTGAAGATTGCATGTTCTCCCCGTGTCAACGTGGGCCCTCCCCAGACACCCTGTTCCCCTCCCCAAACACATGCACTGAAAGGTTAATCTAAATTGCCCATAGGTGCGAATGTGAGAGTGATTGATATGTCTGTCCTGTGATGAACTGACAGCTCATACGATAAGTACCTGGAATAGACCCCCCCGATCCTAGTGAGGATAAAGCATGTTCAGAAAATGAATGAATTGAGGTTGTACTGTACTGAATCATTTCATTATCACCTGCTGTAAAATGTCCTATGGCCACTGATAGGACGTTTGGCACAATTTGGTATTAACAAGTGTGCAATCTATATTATAAAAGTCACTGTGTGTGTGTGTGTGTATCTTGAATCACACAAAATCTGGAAAGAGCTCACTGCTGCAGCTTGGTATACTTATGTATTTTGGAAGGCTTTAGCGAAAATGGCACGTTGATAGGACCAATACCTTGGGTGATATTAGTAATTTTGGAAAACAATAACCTTACAATCATGCTGCTATGGCCAGAATGCTTTGGTGGTGACTTCTGGACAAATGTAGTACAGCATGCGCAAATACACAACAACATAAAAACTACCACATCTGTAACAGTTAGTAGATAATACTAGATAAATAGTGACTTTGGTGGTGACGGAACAGCTGAAAATAGAAAGAAACTGTTCAACAACGATCCAGTTTCTAGTGAAGTCAAACAGGCATAATGTGTTTTCAGGGTCTGAATCTTGAGGGGGAAGGTGGAGTTGATAATGATGAGAAATCTTTATTGGTGCTTGTACACATGGACGTGTAACACACCCTGAAATTGACTCTCTGCCTTTAACCCATCACTTGCTGAACTCACGGGAGCACCACTCACTGTGGAACAGGAGCAATGGGCTGCCACATCAGGCACCTGGGGGCCTTGCTCAAGGGCACATCAGCCAATAATTTCCCTGTCTGTATGGGGAATTGCACTGGCCACAAGCCGCTTCTCCAACCTTCTGGAGATGACCACCCCCCAGCTGAAGACAAACTACAACATACAGTTAATACGAGTACACATAAATCATCTACAGTGCACCTTTAAATGTGTTGAACTTACACAGGAGGGTTTTCTGACACAACATTTCCTGTACTTACATGGAACTGAATTATTTGTTATTTGTTAGCCACGGGCCTTTCTTATCAATAACATCATCCCACATCCATCATCCACATTGGGTCTTGTGATGCACTGTCTGAATGGTACAAATGAAAGGCTTAGGCTGTGTAGAATTGGAATGCAGTGTTATGGACATGATAGGCTATGTTTTAAAATTAGAATGTGACAAGTTACAGTTATGATGTCTGCTTTTATTGATTAGTTCTGAGTTGTGTGATGTTTTAATATTAGGCAAAAGGCTTAAAGGGCTGGAACGGAAAAAACAGACAAAGGGATACAGATGGGTTTGTTTAGTTTTCAGGAGTGTGGAATGTTTACTATTTTATTATACATATTTATTAAATTATTATATACGCAGAGTTTAACCCTTTACAAACGCCTCATTTCTCTTGCCTTCACAGTTCATTTCAGGTCAAACTTAACTCAGACCCCTCATAGTAAGTGTTTATACCAAATATTGAACTGTGTATTTATTTAGAATGTTTAAATAGACTATCACACATTAATAAATATATGTAATATATACAAATGTAATGTTTCAGACCAGGAAGAGCATTTCACAAACTCGTTTTTTGGAGAAAAACATCAACTATCACACAGTATTGCGTCCTGTTTTACATAAAAACATTAAAAAAATATATGATTTATATATGAAATTGACCTGAACCAAAAATCTGTAGCACCTGTACAAAGTATAAAGTTTTAAAATGTTTTAATTTTTGTGTTTTTTGGCAAAATTTAGGAAAATTGATAAAAAATGTCAGGATAAGAGAGGGTATTTTTTACTAGTGTGAATGTCAAAATGGTTCAAATTTGACCCAACTAGTATGTTAAGGGGTGTGTGTCGTATGGATAAGAGGTGAGAATTTAGCTAATGGGGGGGGGGGGGGGGCAGACTTATTAGTCGAAGCCAGAAGAAGACAAACCTCCATGTAGGAAGAAGAAAACAGTTTCTCTGGGCATTTGAGGACAGCGAGTCACAGAGATGGGTTCTGTATTTGGAGACTTTATGTCCATGGGCCTGGAAAACTGATTCCCTGTAACCTTGAGAGACCACAGACCTGTGTACGTTTGATTAATGTTCATTAAATGATTGATTCGTTGTTATTCTTAAATCCTGTTCCAGGTCTGCTTTACGGTCAAGGTAAGAACGAACGGAGGGGATAGAGGATCGGAGTCAGATTTCTAAGTAGAATCCCAACAGTACAACAAAATGTACCCAGTGAAATACACAACCACCGGAGCAGAAAGGAAGTAAATTCAATGGGACTGAGATGTAAAAGTGCGAAATAAAATACTGAGTACATAACAAAAAAAGAGGCCTTCACTCTGCTTAGTTCAAGTGAGCTTAGCTGAATATAAACCAGCACCGGGGGCGTCCTATTGTCAGAAGGCCCGTAAGCTATCACAAGGTTAGGGTTGGTGTTGGATTTATCAACTAAATCCAAATTAATTTTCTGACTAAAAAGGGCATTCTGACAAAAAGGTGGGCACCGATCAGCACCGGTGATGAAAACCAATGCAACAAAATAAACACTGTCAAGTTGAAATAGTGGAAATAATCCATACATAGCTGATGGTGGCCTTAACTTTGAAGTCCTGGGTGGTTGGTGCAGGTTTGCTGGATCCCTCTCAAACTTTTCCCTTTTGAAGGGGACAGTTCAGTGTTTCAAGTCCTTGCTCTCTGACTGACTTGACTGTGACACTGACGGGAGGATTTCTCTTGAAAGAAAATGCCGGTATCTCTAAAGGCTTCCTGGCCCCTTGAAGCGTCATTTTCACCGAGTTAAACATGTCAGTGCTGCAGGCCGCCCGTCGAGTTGAAAAGGGAGGTAAAAGTCTATTGGGTGCCATGTGTCAAAGTGAGGACAGGGATAGGTGTGCGGTAGAGGAGCCACCGAACGCAGACACATTCCACAAGAAACAGTCCTGTGTCTGAAGGTAGTGTGTGAAGTAGCGGTTCAAGATCAGCATAACGAAAGGCTACATGTGGTCACAGTCACACAGACAAGCCCTGGAGGTGTAAGAGGGGGGGAAATTAATCAGTATACATTGCTGGGTAAGTTAAAAACAAAGAAATGACAAGAAGGAAAGTGTAGGTGACTCAAAAAGGAAGCAGCAAGGGGACTCATACAGTAAAACAAAGAAGCGAGGAGGTGTGTATGTGTACGTTTACTACCGAGAATGTCCAAAACAGCACAGTTTGACACTTAATATCATCACAGCGGAGATATTAGTCAAATACCAGACGGGTATTTGTCAGGATAATTGCCAGTTTATGTATGTTTCATGTTTCCTTCCACTACTAAAAATTAGTTCTCTTACATCTCATCATCATCATGGTTTAAAACTTTCCAAATTAAATAATACCAGGAACTTCTATCATTTAGTCTTGTTTGTTTTAATTGTTTTTCTGTTCTCTTCATTTTGTTTCACTGTGAAGCGTCTTTGAGTGTCCAAAAAAGCGCTATATAAGTTTGATGCATTATGATTATTATTATTATTATTTACCCAGAATTTTGTAAAATCTTGGTATGTTTCTACTGAACTTTATTTACTTATTGATTTTTCAGATTTTTTACGGGCAGGGCTGTCAACTGTTCAAGAATGCCAACATTCTGCACTTAAATTTTAACCAGTGTGCACCAGCGTTTTCTTTTTGTACATATCCACGGTTCTCGCCAGCGCATTTGAGTGTAGCAACCCCCCCACGCTGTGATTTTTTTACCCCACGCTGTGATTTCAACCGCTACGGTGTGGTTTATCCAGTGTACATCCACCACCACCACCCCTGGTCCGCTATCCGTGTACACCCCCCCACCCCCGGTCCGCGATGCATAGGAGTCTACCCCCAAAGCTGTGATAAATTCCTGGTGAGAATCCTGATATCACATGGTTTTATCTCCCAACAAAGCAACTTAACCTTTTACAAACTGTTCATTTCTTAAACCTTCACAGTTTGGTTCGGGTCAAATTTGACCCAGACCAAGAACTCCCTCATATTAAGTGTTTATACTAAATTTTGAATCACAGATCTATTTAGAATGTCTAAACCAACTATTATGATTTACATATAAAACTGACCCGAATCATCCTGTGTCCAAAAATCTGCAGCACCTGTACAAAAGTATAAAAAATGTTGTGTATTTTGCTAAAATTTTGGAAAAATCATCAAATTTCAGGATAAAAGAATGATGCTTAGGGTTGTTTTTTTTTTTTATTTACTGTTGAAAGTCAAAGCAGGTCAAATTTGACCCGGCTGGTACGTAAGGGTTAAGTGTTTTTATCCTGTTTTGCACAAATAATGATGCAGACTTGTCCTTAAGCTTCTTACCGCCACCTACTGGACTGGAAATGTAGTGCAGTTTATTTTCCTAATGCTTCATACGACAGTAAAAATGGACACCACACATATTACTAGGAAATTCTTTTACCCGGGTAATTAAGCTCCTGAAAATAAAAGTACATGGAAATGTTACGACCTTAGCTGTTGTGTTTGGAAACTATCCGAACTGCTGATCTGAATCGTATAATGTTATTTTAAAGTGATTTCTCAAAGCCTCGTCCAAAACCAGTGTTTGTATTCATTTGTACGTGGTGAGGCTTCCTTTGTGTTTCTACTTATTGGTTCTTGAGCTGAATTCTCCTCGTCGCTCCACACATGAACACACATATAATTACTCACTAAATCTGTTTCCATTATTCTTACATGCCTTCATTTATCAGTACACAATCCTTTCCATCTTGCTTACATGCAAACACTATTTTTCACTGGTTTACCGTTTTCTTATTCATTAATTGTTGGTGTTTGTTCTAAAAACTAAAATCAGCTGGATGGAAAACCCCCTGTTGTTTTGCTTGGTTGTTGTTTTCAGAAATCATTTTCATTGGCATGAAGGACACTGAGTGAAGCTGAAATAAACATTACTTTACACACTCAGGACACGTTCACATCTGAGCATCCAAAACAAGGTTTATGTTATACACATTTGGTCTAGTAGACATAGACTAACACTGCTGGTGTCTTTTACATGTGCTATGTTTTGGCATGTTCTTTTTTTTAAAGGTTAAAAGATTAACTTGTTTTATTGTGGGTGTGGGGGAATTCGGTCCCTCCTAGTATATATAGCACCTAGCATTAGCACGTAGCACATTACCACTGAAGCCACTTGGAGACCAACTCCAGATCTACACTGTCTAACACTGTGTTAAAGGGCACTGACAGGACAAAAATAATACCTGTTTTTAATGGTGGGGGAATCCAAAGTGCCTGGAAGAAACGTCTAAACTCAACGACAGAGACATGCTAATGCAGCGGTTCAATTCTGCATCGTCAATAATCAAAAGAAATATTATGAACCTTATTGTGGCACTATGTAAGTATTATATGGCCAAAACGATGTCGCAGTGAATGTCTCCTGTAATCAAAACCGAAGATGATGCGTTCGACTTCTTATTTTGTCTGAGCAGTTTACATAAAGCTAATGACGTTCATTTTTTCTGCTGTTAATGTAATTATAGTACAATACATTTATAATACATTTCTTTTGGCTTTTTCCCTTCAGGGGTTGCCACAGCTAATCACACATTCACATGTTGATTTGTAACAGGTTTTTAAGTTGGATGCCCTTCCTGACACAACCCTCTGTATTTATCCGGGCCTGGGACTGGCACAATGAGACACTGCCCCCTGGTGGCTACAAGTACAGGGATGTATAGCATAAAGAGCCTTACCCAAGGGCCCACCTGAGAATCGAACCGGCCATCTTCCACACTAAAGTCAGTGGTGTAAAAAAAGAAAAATATAATTACATTGACAATATAACGACTGTCAATGTAATTATATTTTTCTTTTGTTCAGACAAGGTATTGTTTTTCGATGTTTCCTGCTTGAGAGTTTCGACTGTGATTCCACTCTTCCTCAGGAGCATCATCCATGATGTTGACGTGTTATTTATCAGCTGGTTGGCTAGACAGACCAATCAGAGTCTGTTGAGCTGACCACGCCTCCCACTGGAGGAGGGAATCACAGGTATGTGACAGAGTGTACGCCCACTTGTTCCAGTTGATTGTGTTGATGGGCCACTTTCTGGTCTTTATTTCCTCCTTAATCCAACAAAGATAGCATAATAGTGTTAACCACTATACCCCCACACCGGCCTGTTTCTCCTTGTTTTTCCTCCAGAGGCCACCCAAGGCAGGGGAGGCACAGACTGCTTAATGGGCTCTGATTGGTCCGTCAAGCTGAAGTGATAAATGACATGTCAACAGCACATCAGATGACGCTTTTGACGAAGACTTGAGTCACAGTTGAAACAGTCAAGCAGGAAACATCCAAAAAAAACAAAACAATACCTTGTCTGAAGAAAAGAAAAACGAAAAATATAATTCCAGCCCTTTCCTGCTGTGAGGCAATAGTGCTGACCACTACACCCCCACACCGGCCTGTTTCTCCTTGTTATTCATCTTCTTCTGTGTTTTGATGAGTAGTAGCTTTGAGAAGCGTTCTGTAATTGGTTCAACTTTGAACAACCCAAAATACAAATGAGCGTAGCCTTGGTTCAGTTCAATCTGGACTGAAAACAACCATAGGCAGTCCCATAGTCTGGGGGAGGCTTGGTTCAAACCAAGGAGTCGGAAAGTTCAGACAAAAACTAAGTAGGTGTGAAAGTGTAGGTGTGCAGGCTGAAACATATCCAGCAGCGTGGTGTGTTAGCAATAAACCACTTATTAAAAGTCCAAAACAAGACGATGTTTTTTCTGACCTAACAGAGACACCCCCTCAGGTTTTGCATACATTATCACACATACATCAGGAAAAATAATGAGAATCTGCTGAGTTTCTATATCAAAAACAAACGCAGTTACACATTAATCACATTAAAAGTGGAAAAATCCCATGCTGTGAGATCTGGAAACTGATAAATTGCAAAAGTCATTTAAGGTATTTATGCAAAATCTTTTCATGTAGTTTTTGTAATAGACACATTATTCACAGGGCAGGTTTATAGCCAGTTTCTAAGCCCTAGACTAGACTAGAAAACAAAGATATTTTTCCATGTTTACACAGAGCAAATGCCCATACAATAGAAAGCTATAGTACGCCACAGACCTGAGGGCACTGATACTCTGATTTTCTCCCTTGAGTTTTTCCCAGCAACCTTATTGTCAGCCTAAAACTGATGATGTGTGGGTGGCAACTCCAATGTACTCACTGATGGCTTGTAGTTCTCTTTCACACTTCAAGAGCCCACATCAAGACAGGCACCCCTGGGGAAACCATCACGTACAACAGAAAGAAAGTGAAGTATATGGCTCAGAGCACAAGAAGTAGGCTGAACGGGGCTTTGTCAAAGTTAGAAATTTGGTTTACTGAACATGTTCAACATATTATTTTTTTTTTTTAATTCCAACACTTTCTATTTTACAGTGCCGTCGGTTATTTTCAGCTTAACCTCCCGGAACCTCTGTGTAACACATTTTCATAAAATTCTGACTACTCATTATTGGTTCCCACTGTTTTAAAAAATGTATATATTACAGTCTCAAGTATGCACTTATAGAACCACAGACACATCAACCCCTGCATGTAATTTTTGCACTCCTCTATTTTATCAAATAATGCAAAACTGTTGTGAAATGCACAGCACATTTAAAGGAGCTCTGCGCAGCCCACGGCTCTCTATGAAATCATACAAATCAAATGTGACAAATAAATTGGAATAATTTGATAGTATTTCAACTTTGTGCCATGGGATTGGTTAGTCTTCCATGTAAATGATAACCCATACAGCAGCAGTGATTCTCTGCTGAGGCTTATTTAGCTTCCACTTCAACCTGGCATAAGCGTCACAGAAATAAAATAAGTGGAACCAAAATGCAAACAAGCAACGTGTACAGATCAGTATTTTTGTGTATAACTGTTAGTCTACTCATTGTTAATGTCTATCCGGGTAAAATGGTTAAAAACTAGTCTCCATTTTCTGCAGTTCAGACAGTTTCAGTGACACTGATAGTCTGGGAACCAAACTTATATCGGGAATTAAGAGGTAGACAAGTTTATCAAGTTACTGCCACATCCCAGACTAATACAGGCCCTAATAGGAAATATCTGGGGATGCACCAATGCATCATATCTGCAAACATGCATAGTGATTATATGCTATATTAATATCGGTCATGGTATATTAATTTTTTTTTTTTTAAACAAATTTTATGATTGAACTAGTTCCTACATAATGGTTTCCCTAACCCCAAAAAGTTGTTATTCATAAATGCAGTTGTAGCTGTTGTAGTAGTAGGTGTAGTAGTACTTTACTGGTGTAGAAAATAGGTTTTTAAAGGTTCTTGTAAGATTCCAGTTAACTGTGACCACCGTGCACAACTCTCCATAAGACCCACTGATGCAGGCTAGTGCTGTACTCTAGTCTGTCACTGGTGGATCCAGTGGTCGGGTTAACTGTTCCCTCACCTGAGGAATTAACTAAGAGCACCCAGGGACTCACCATCCCCAGCGGGAGACAGCTGGGACGATCAGCTTGACATTATCGCCCCACTAGAGGATCCTGATGTACACGACGCTATCCTGTTGCTGGAGCATGATGATATCATGGGGAATTAACTCCATCTCTGGGGACAACTCCATTAGTCTTTTCTCCGATGGAGACTACGATGATATCAGACCCTTTATTCTACAGCCGACTGCAAAGCAGATGACTGTGACTGACAGCAGACCTCCAAACCCAACCACCAACACAGACCTGCATAAAGTCTATAAGACAGCAGCTGCAAAGATGGACATTCCATGACCTGAAGTCCAGAGACCACCATATCCTGTTACCAGGGAAAGAGCTCCCAAAAGCAAAATATTCTACCAGACAACAGTTTATAGTCTGCCCTCGGAGGCACAGCGCTGGATTGGGTCAATATGGAACAGAACGGTTTGTGCCATCTTCCTCCAGTCGAACCACTGCTGGTATTTCATCTCCACCCTCTACAGAAGTTGACCTCGTCTGGCCCTGCCCAAGGCACCAGCCACATCAGTGAAGGCACTGAAGGCGTCCTCTCTGCCGTTAGCCTGCATCACCCACTGCAGACCTGTGGGATGAAGTGTGCATGGTTATGGACCTCTGCATCAGGGGGGGCTATGGCACTGATGGTCACTGAGGAGGGAGCTACTGTAGGTCCTTAAACCTATCCAGTCTTTCACAAAAAGAGAGGAGACCAAATTCTGGATATGCCGATGGACCCAAAAGGCCTGTTCAGTAGTAGTAGTGCGTAGTGTCCACTACGCAGCGCTGTTGTGAGGAGAAAACTAGGGAAGGTGAAGCGCTCCAGCTGTGTTTCCCTAGGACAGTGCCACCACCTGCTGCACCCTGGCAGATGTTCACTCATGTTTGCTGTATCACATCCCTAAACGTTAGCCACACAGCCAGATGGGTGGCCAGGCTCCGGGCAGGGCGCCGGAGCTTAGACACGCATGAGCAAAGAAGCCTTTCACTGCTAATGTGACATTCAGTGACAAAACTACCGCTCCATCCAGCACCGAAGTCAAGAAAAAGAGACGTCATACCTAAGGCGCTGTTCCCAGAGACAGAGGGCGAATCCAGCCAGACGCCCACGTCACCCTTTCAAGACAACATTCCGTTTCTAATGAAGTTCGAAAGGGCAAGTTACAGACCTTGCAAGAGGAATGCAGAGGCTGTACCAGCACTCCTGTTTCAGAGAACTGAGGTTAATTTCTTACCCTTAAGATATCCAATAACATAAGGAAAAATCCCAACAGTGAAATGCTTTTTTTTCTCTTCCATTCTGCACCATGAATGTTTGCTTTAATATGAGCTGAACGAGATAAAGAGTTGACATTTTAATTTCAGCCTATCACTCTCATCTTGAAGTCTTGTGCTCTGCACCACCACATCATTATGAAGAAGAAACACATTTATGTGCTTCACATTTACAATTCCATTAAAATAAGTATTGTAGCATTAGCTAGTAATATCAAACTATAAAATAACAATATAATATACTGTAAAGAAGTCAAAGGCTACCATTAGATTTGGTGTTTAATCAGGTTATAATGACCACACATGCAGGACTCAGTCTCCGTATGAAGATTTCAGGAAAAAAAACAGATTGTGTGATTATTGTGACCTCTCTTTACATGTAACATGTCTTGACCTCTTCTGTGCAGACAATATGAGGTTTTCTGCACTCATCTCCTCATGGTTTTATTCAACATGTCAAACATTTTTTACAGTTTGAGGAGAGGACAGACTTCATATAATCCATTTAGCGTTACTTTTTATATGTGCGTTTTTAAAATTATGCAGACATTTATTGCATTTTTTGGTGAATCTGAGAACAGTGATTGTTTTCCCTCCATTTTTCACCTCTCTGAAGTGATTTATTACCATTTATTGTAAAATTATGCTTGTATTTAGCATTTTCTAGAGAAAACCACCTATAAAATATAGATTTAATGTACCGATCACGTAGATGTCCATAAATACTGAGATTAAAGTTGAGGGTTATTATATGAGAAACAAATAAATCTGGAGAAAGTCTGATTTTTTTCAGTCAAATGTATCATTAATTGAACCCAAATCAAGCGTCTAAAACCACTGTTGTAAATCAAACTCCATGGGTTGAAAAATGACAGACTGCATTTTCCACCAATTATTCACATGTATTGATAAGATTAGTGAATCAACAGTTATTAAAAATGTTATATCAGTATATGATTTTTGTCATCAGTGGGTTTTTGGGGACTTTACAGGTTAATAAACAGACTGAAAATACATTTGTATTCTCTTTGCAACCCTGTTAAAAGAAACAAAACTGAAGAGCAGCTCAAGACTTACACACTGCTGTATTGTAATATATTCTAAAATAATGAACTACATAGTGAAACTAGACATGTGCACATTTCCTGAAGAAAATGTAATCTGTATGCTTGCCTCTTGCTGGAATTGTGGAGTTGTGTCTAGGTGAGATGTAAAAGCAAGAAATAGTACCAAGGAAGGACTATTTATAGATAAAGTACAGCATTTATTGGAGAAAACCAATAAAGGGTCCTTTTAGGGGTTCTAAAAGGAGAGTGAATAATAACCCACTGAGTCTACTATCACAGAGCTAAATAAAATAAAAAGATGGGTCTTAAACAGTATTTAAAAGGGGACAGGATTGGGGGGGGGGGCAGTAGGCTCTGGTGCATTAGTGGGACTTTGTTCTAAAAAGGCTGAAAAACGCTGGCTTAGTGGCCAGTAGATCGAAAACTAAACATTTTATGATTAACATGTGAATTAGTCTTGAAAGAAACAAGTTTTTCCCAAAATTTTGATGTACAATATGTTGCTTAAATTCCAGAAATGTTTGCGTTATGAAAAGTTGTTTATAAAGTTTATAACATGGCTGCTTGTGGCTCCTCAAAATCGTACACCCTATCTAAAAAAATGTTGCATCTGAGGTTTATGGAGACTCTTCTAAACGTATTAATGTAAAAATAAAAAAATTGGGGGAAAAAAGGCTGAATAAGAACTGAATAAGCAGAGATTGTAGGTATGTGGAGTCAGTCAAACATCTTAGTGACATAAACTTAACATGGGAGTGAAGGACAGAACAATGGTCACTTTGGGTCAGAGGCCTGTAGATAAAAAATGAAACATTTTAAGATAAAAATGTGAATAGTCTTAGAGTTGTTTCTAGATTTTGTAACATAAAACCCAAACTCTCCACTCTAAAATAGAGACAATTTTAGCCAATCAGCTGTCAGCATTTTATTCCCTGTGTTTATGTGGTTTGGTGTATCATAGTGTTGTGCAAAAACTGCAGGTGATATAGTTATAAAGTGTCACAAATATAATCTTTGAGCCCGGCTGCTCATTTGTCGTATTATTCATGTCGGATATACAAATTCAGCTGGTTTTTCGCAACTTTAATGTAATCCGCACATCGGAATGTGGACGTTTATGAGACCAGGCTGCACATTTTTACAGTATGTTTAGATTTATTTCCAATGATTTTGGATCACATTTCTTTCAAGTTTTGTGACAATAAATCATAATAAAGGTAGTCCTCGGGTTACGAACGAGTTCCTACGCTATCGACGTAACCTGAATTTCAATGTAAGTCGGAATTAACCCCTTTAGTACCCTTAAATCTCTAAATAACTATCCAAATGTGATGTTCGCTTCTTATGAGTAAGCAATGGGTGCCCCCTAGTGGTCAGAATAAGTTACAGTTCCGTGTATTTGTGCTTTCAGTGTCCCGTAGTCAGTTCCGACAGAAGCAGGGAATAGACACAGTTTTCTCATTGTGTTTGTTTGGCCAAGAAAACGTTTGCCTGTAAGTGTTTTATATTCAGTTTATGAATGAATAGTAAAAACATTTCTGATGTCAACTGGTTGCTGGATAAAAAGACATTAATCTGTAAATGCTAATCACTAGCGTATCTATGGATTTTCCCATTTAAGTTAGCATTGAGCTAACAATTTATTTCCTGTTCATTTGAATACATAATGCCATGTGAATGTATTAAGGAAATAATCATAACAGACATATTCTGTTTGTATGTTTGCAGTTTTACACTGAGTCTAAACTAAAGCTTTTCTTGGGAAACCTGTTCTCTATCTGCCGAGCTCGTAGCTACACACAAGTAAAAAAAATATAGACCGTGTTTGTTAACAAACTCACGGGTAGCTCCCACGTGGGTATTAATAGTTCACTGTAAAAGTTTGTTTAGTCTGATATTTAATTATAAAATCCACAAATGTATGGATTTAGTACAGAACAAGTTTTATATGAACATAGGCGTGATCCGATTAGGTAAAAACTGTAATATTATTGTATTTGACCTTGAAAAAATAGGTCAAGGTCAAATCCAAGGTCACCAATGCAAAGCCCACATATTAATGACTATAT
>JAPSES010120285.1:0-16593 GCA_029822895.1 Maxillicosta whitleyi | reverse complement strand
TCGGCAGTACCGAAACATTAAAACGTTAAAACACAAAAGGTACCGGCGAGCAGCGGCAGCTAGTCGCGCCAGCGTTCGCTCCCGGAACATCAAAAGCTGGGGTAAATTTCCCTCACTTGCTACGTGGCCTGTCATGGCAATACCCTGCCTAGCAAGGAAATGCAATACTCCAGTAATCTTATCAATACAGTGCCTCGCATCTATCTGTTTTTTCTCCAATGCCCTTGAGAGCTGGACATTCACAGGCACTGCCTCTTGGGCATTAACATGGACTGCATGGTGATGAGCTTTACTCTGCTTGTGTTTCTCATAATTAATGCTTGCATTTTTCCAGTTTTTGTAACCTCTTGTAGAAAATGCTGGGCAGCATTTTTGGCTAAATTACTGTTTTTAACCACATATGCTCTAACACAATCAAAGCACAGCACAGCCTTTAGATGTGGGGAGTAATGTAAGAAAGGATACAGTCTATACCATTTTGCCTGAAAACGTAACACTCTATTCAAGAGGATTTGGGGCTCTATGTATTTGGGGTCAGGTTGATAGGGCTTGGTGCCAATGTCCATCATATTTTCTTCTCCCTGGGGTTCCCTCAAGTCTTTGCTCTCCCTGTCCCTGCAGCTGGCCCTGTCGCTGAAATCTTCTCTATGTGAGCCAATCTTCTACAAATAAACATATGTCTCTGTACTTGTACCTACATTTGCTATATTTTGTGTACACTGTATAATTGTATTGCTCATTGTTGAAATTCAAATTCTTACCTCATCATTTGTTTCTCCTCTCTCCACCTCTCCTACACTTGGATGCTCAATCTGCGTGTCTTCAACATTGTGTAATGCCTGTAGTGTGGACAGGTTCTATGTAGTTATTGCCAAATGTGCCAAATTAGCCATAACATTACAGAACACAACTGAAATCCTTACCAGGTCATGTCTTTATTATCTCTCCACCTCCCATATGCTCGGATGTTCAATCTGTGTGCCTTCAACATTGTGTAAGGCCTGTAGTATGGATAATCACTATGTAGTTACTGCTTAATGTGCTACATTGGCCATAACATTATGGCACATAGATGAAATCCTTACCAGGTCACCACTTTCTCCTCTCTCAACCTCTCCTATGTTCTGGTGCTCCATCTGTGTGCCTTCAAAATTCTGTAACACCTGTAGTATGGACAGTCACTATTACTGCCAAATGTGCCACATTGGCCATAACATTACAGCACATAGATGAATACCTTACCAAGTCACCCCTTTCTCCTCTCACCACCTCTCCAACGCTCACAGTTGGTGCCCCTCTCTCTCTCTGTTCAGCCTCATCTCTGTCTGGTGCCTGTATGGAAATTGTTTATTGGAACACAGGCCTACACATTTGTAAGATACATGGCTACATCTATATTGTGAATTTGAAAAATGACTAATGCCTGATGAAAGATGTATAGAAGATGACTTTTCTAAAGCAGAAGGCCTGGATAAGACAAATTACATTACTGTGTTGGCTACCTTACCTGATTACTACTTTGCTCTCTCCCTGTTTGATTTGTACTTTCCCTTTTTCTTTTCTTGCCTGGTGTCTGTACAGTAACACAAACTGAAATTACCATATTATAATACAGCAAGGCTATGAAAATTTCGAAAATGTAAGATACCTTGCTAATAAGCAAAAAACATTAATTCAAACATTTTCTCATAACTGAGTTACTGAGGTTGAGTTTTTAGCCTACAACTACTTGCCTACTTACATTCAAGAAATACGACCTTATGTCTCTTTTTTTCCCTCCCTGCGTCCATGATGCTAATCCATCTGCCTGCTGAAATAATGTATTGCATGTTTAGAGCATGGGAACAGCAAACACAAACGTATAGGATACTAGCAAAACGATTTGTTCACACCTAAAATTCACCACGAGACAAAGTGCAAAATAAAAACCAGCAACTTGTTAATGTTCTTTCAGAAAACAGAAGCCAATGCAACAAGTTGCAACGGGGCGATAGTTTTATCCAGTAAAAACTAACAAACTGGTTAGTTAGCAAGCAAGGGTAACGTTACCTCGAAGAGGAGCTAAAGGAAAGGAGCTAATGTAGGCTGGTGCGCTGAGCACTGGGGGGTGGGACAGACATTTATGGAGATACAGCACCACTGGCCAGTCTGTGGTCTCAGTTTTTCACGCGTAAACAGAGGACTGATGAAAATGTGAGACAGTTTGCTTTAGTTTTACAGGAATTAAGTAATCACCTCATTGTCAGAGGGGATATAACAACCAGCGGGAACATCTTGCGCGACCAGTTTATCTCGGGGCTGTTGGATAGCATGCTGCGTCGAGAACTCCGGAACATGGTAAGAACAACTTCCACTTTGACTTTTGATGAGATTAAACGGGAGGCTATTGTAAGAGTGGATGATTTGGACAACCCACCACAAGCAATGTCTGCAGCAGTGCGGGTAATACCAGAGAACGCCGCCGTAGATGTAAAACAGCTGACAAAGGAAATTAAGGAGGAAGTACTTAGTGAATTAAAAGGTGAGATAAAAGAGATGTTGTCTGGAATGATGCGAGGAGTGCGAGAACACCCACAAACATCACAACAAACCGAGGTAAGGCGGGGGTACGAATATAGAGGGGGGCGTCGAAGTGTGGATCAGTTTGACCAACAAGGAAGACCAATTTGTAGACGTTGCAGAAAAGCTGGGCACATTGAAAGACACTGCAGAGTATGCGTAACGGCCCAGGAGGATTTAAACTAACTGCACCCACTGTACAGGCCCAAACAGTGGGGTTTTCTCCTAGGGCCGAGTCACAGCATAGGGAGAATTTAGTTGGTCATTGTCCAGTAGTTGATGTAAAGATACAGGGGGTGAGAACAACATGCCTGGTGGACACTGGATCACAGATAAATGGAATGGTAAATGGACTGCTCTTATATAGCGCTATATCTACCTTTTGGTACTCAAAGCACTTTACATAGGCCTCACATTCACCCATTCACACACACATTCATACACCAGTAGACGGTTACTATGCTAATCTACCATGCAAGGTACTACCATGCCAAACCCTACTGGGAGCAATTTAGGGTTCAGTGTCTTGCTCAAGGACACTTCGACATGTGGACAGTGGGAGCCAGGATTTGAACCGCCAACCATAACACATCACAGGTAACAACATTGATTGAAAGTTACTTTAGGACACATTTCGATGCAGATGGAACTACAATACACCCACCAATTCAGAAGCAAATGGCTTGGAGATCCCGTATATTGGATATATTGAAGCAGATTTAAATATATATAGAAAAGTGATACCAAAAAGAGGAATACTTATTGTTAAAGACCCTAAAGTACACACACACCCATGCCTAATTGGTATGAATGTAATTAAGGAATGTCGGGAAGTGATTATGACCCAAGGAGAGGATGATGGCGGTGACCCACGGACTGCAGCAGATGCTAAGGTATGGCAACAAACATTTTCAATGGTAGATAACCTATTGAAGTTTGCAGATGTTAATGGACAGATGAGCTCTGTTTATTGGCCCCAAGGTAAGCACACAGTCATTCCAGCGCAGGCAGAGGTAGTAATTGAAGCTTGTGCATGTCCACGCCCTGATGGTAAAGCCTATGTGGGCCTTGTGGAACCTGTGGAGGAAAGTCGCCTTCCAGGGCAACTACTGGTGGCACGTTCATTATGCACAGTGGTGGATGGCAAAGTCCCCATCAGATTGTTGAATATGTCCTCATCTCCAATAACATTGTTTCGACGTTGTCAGATAGGCAAGGTGTTTGATGTTGATTTGTGCCCACTTAAATCTAAAGGTGAGGTGGAGCTAAGAGCCGTGGATGAAGCTACAGTAGAGATCGGGGTGCGGCAGGTAAGCATGCAAGAGGTACCTGGGGAAACATCATTCTGGCCCGTAGCAGTTCCATTGGATGGGTCCCAGTTCACTGTAGAGCAACGACAACAAATTACTCAATTATTTCAAAAACACCAAAACGTCTTTTCAAAACATGATGAAGATTATGGGTTCACTGATAAAGTGTTGCATGTCATCCCAACAGGGGACACGGCCCCGATAAGAGATCGGTACAGTAGAATTCCACCTAAATTGTGCCAAGAAGTGAGGGAACTTTTGGGTAATATGCGTGACAATGGAAACATTAGTGAAAGTAACAGCCCCTGGGCAGCTCCGGTGGTCCTCGTAAGAAAGAAGGATGGCACCCTTCGTTTCTGTGTGTACTACAGGAGGCTCAATGGTGTCACACACAAAGATGTATACCCTCTTCCTCGAGTTGAGGAGTCATTGGCTTCTCTAAAAAAATCTAGTGTTTTCTCCACCTTAGATTTAGCACATGGGTATTGGCAGGTGGTGGTGCACCCAGCTGATAAAGAAAAGACCGCTTTTGTGACTCCTATGGGTTTATATGAATTCAACAGGATGTCTATGGGTTTATGTAATGCCCCAGGAACCTTCCAGAGGCTAGTTGAAAGTTGCCTGGGGGACCAAAATTTTGAAACCTTGTTATTGTATCTTGATGACATCATAGCCTTCTCCCCCACCTTTGAAGCGCACATTGGACATTTGGACCTTGTATTCACTCGCCTAGGGGCCTACGGACTAAAAGTCAAGCCTAGCAAGTATTGTCTCTTTCAGAGTAAAGTCAATTACTTGGGACGTGATAACAGAAGGAGGGGTGTCGCCTGACCCAGCAAAGCTGCGGGCGGTGGAGGCATGGTCAGTCCCTCAGAACAGCACTCAGCTTAGGGCCTTTCTGGGTCTGGCTGGGTATTACAGACACTTTATTAAGAACTTTGCCAGCCTTGCTGCTCCTCTGAACTCTCTGCTGTGGGGTACATCAATGTGGCGCCCCCGGACGGAGTCTGGTAATAAGTGGAAGTGGGGGGAGATGCAGGAGGTGGCTTTTCGGACACTGAAGGATGCTCTAATGCAAGCCCCTGTTCTGGCGTATGCTGATTTTCGGATGCCATTTTTGCTCTACACCGATGCCAGTCATGCAGCGCTGGGGGCAGTGCTGGCTCAAAAGCAAGATAGCAGAGAGCGAGTAATCGCTTACGCCAGCCGGAGCCTCCGTCCATCAGAGAAGAATGATAAGAACTACAGTTCTTTTAAATTAGAACTTTTAGCCTTGAAATGGGCTATTGTGGACAAGTTTTGTGAATACCTTGCAGTGTCTCCCTTTACGGTGTTTACAGATAACAATCCCCTGGCACACCTCAACACCGCCAACCTGGGTGCTGTTGAGCAACACTGGGTGGCCCAGCTGGCAGGATTCCAGTTCAATGTCAAGTACCAACCAGGAAGGACGAATGGAGATGCAGACGATTTGTCCCAGTGGCCATCAGAGGGTACAGCAGAGGAAGGAGAGGAAGCTGCCGCCCCCGTAGATGTGGTGGTGAGTGTTCAATCTGACGTGGACCAGGCCTGCTTACATGCCTTTGTTCCAGAGGACCCGGGTCCCACAGTGCATCCAGATGGAGGGGCCATGGTGCCGGCTGATTGAGAAGGCTGGGTGGGACCCAGCTCACTGGACAACTGAAAGAGGGCACAGAGGACTGACCCAGAGATGTCTCGGCTGTGGTTCTATATGGACCAAGCCGGGGTCCCTTCCCATGGGAGAGAGCAGCCGAAGGACGACCAACTCAAGCGTTGCTGCGAGAGTGGGACCGCTTGTGCGATGAACGGGGTCTGCTATGCAGAGAAATATGGGGAAAGACTGGTGAGAAGATTAAGCAAGTGGTGGTGCCTCAGTGTTTGCAGAAACAGGCTCTCCTGTGGCTACATGATTGGGCTGGTCACCTCGGAGCTGAGAAGGTCCTGGCCATGGCACGGAGGCGCTTCTTCTGGCGGGGCATGGCGAAGGATTTTGAAGACCACTGTACCAGATGCATGCGCTGCAACTTGCAGAAGACACCAAGTGCTCAAGTAAGTGTCCCTTTGGTTTCTATACACTCAACTTACCCTCTACAATTGGTGTCCGTGGACTTCCTATCCCTAGAAGCTGCACGAAGTGGGGCCTGTAATGTGCTGGTCATAGTGGACCATTTTACCTGCTACGCTGTTGCTGTGCCAACCCTTGATCAGACAGCAAAAACAACAGCTGAGATCCTGTGGAAGCATTTCATTCAGCCATTTGGAGGCTTTGACCAATTGCATTCAGACCAGGGCCCTAATTTTGAGTCAAAAGTTATTCAAGAGTTATGCACACTGTATGGCATTAAGAAGTCACACACAACTCCATACCATCCTGCTGGAAACGGCCAATGTGAAAGATTTAATAGAACTCTCTTGAGCATGTTGGGCACTCTAAGTGATGACCAGAAGGAAGATTGGGACTGTCATGTGGCAGAGCTGGTGCATGCTTATAATAATACCCCCCATTCGACAACCGGGTATAATAGGTTATGTGACGTTTGGGCGACATGCAAAACTGCCTCTGGATGTGTTGCTGGGAAATGGTGATGGGTTCTCAGGGACTGCAGACAGCTGGGTACACCACCATCATAGGCGGTTGGCAACTGCTAATAGGCAGGCCCGGGACCAAGCGGTCAAAGCACAGACTTCCCAGAAGCGGGGTTTGACCGGAGGGTTAAGAGGGAGCCTTTGTTGCTAGGGCAGAGAGTAATGGTTCTCAATAAGAGGTCAAGAGCAAGGGGGAAGTTGGATAGTAAGTGGGAACGGGTCCCTTATGTACTTGTATCTCAACCCAATGTTGATATTCCGGTGTATGTTGTGAGGTCTGAGGGGGCTAATGGGCAGGAGAGAGTGCTGCATCGTAATATGTTAAATCCCTGTAAATTTGACGTGAATCCCATGCAGCAGCAGGAGGAGGCGGTAGCTGAAGGGGTTGAGGTCAATAACAGTGGTAACATATGCATGTATCCTTGGGTGTGGGGCTGTTATCCAGGTCCATCACCCCAGCAGGAGGATGTGCCAGGCGGCCGCAGGTCGCCCTTGGATGTTGCGCATCTTCCAGGTGCAAGTTGGACTGTCTCCACGGAACGGGACCCATCGCCTGTGGCTCCCGACGGCTTGCGTCACTCTGCACGGGCAACAAAGGGCCAACTGCCCCAACGCTACCAAATGTGATCATCATGGCAGAGGGGAATGTGAGGACACATTTGATGTAGGGGGTGTGGATGTAGGCTGGTGCGCTGAGCACTGGGGGGCGGGGCTCACCCACACTGGCTCTCACAGGCACACCTGAAACAGTTTGATGGAATTGACAGGCTGCACCTGTGAGGGTTGGTGGTGGAGGAGCAGGATGTGTTTTAAAATGAGTTTTTGGGTCATTGTGATGCAGATCAGGGACAGAGGAGGACTAACGGACTTCCTGCCATTATCTGCTGTGTTGGAACGTGGGCTGCTGATACCGTTGCACTCGGCCGGTCGCTTTTGAGGACGCGGGTAGGTGGCATTTGGGGTATCGCGCGTTTGATAATTAATAAATAAAAAGCCCACTCCCAGCAGCAGTGGCTGAGAGGCCGGCAGTGTTCTGGGCTATTGGGTTATACTGGGAGCATTTTTTGGGGGGATCGAATATCTCTCCCCCCCTGGGTTGACTGCATGCATGTGTGAGTGAATGTGTGTGTGTGCGTCTGTGTGAGTGAATGTGTGTGCGTCTGTGTTCGTGTGTGGGTATGTGTGAGTGTGCATGAGCCTGTGGTGGATAGGTCTGTGAGAGCGGGGGTTTGGGGGTTAAAGTGATACTCCAGAATTTTTGACATTGGGCCTCATTTCCGAGTCAGCCCGAGTATAGCAAATGTGTAGTTTTTTTTTATTCCACGCAGTCTTGGTAAAATCAGAGTTGACTGATGCTAGGCTAGCAAGAGTCTACATACCTCAGCTCGCCGACCACTAAAACAGCCATACCCAGTGCAAAACAAACACCCAAAGCAAATCAGTTAGCGTAGAAAATGTTCTGTTTGTGGCGGATGGTGGGCTCTCACCAGCATGTTTCTTAAGTTAGGTGGACGCTTAACACACAAACCACAAACAGAACATTTTCTACGCCAGATACCCAGTGGTAACTACAAGTGCCATAGTTGCCTCCAATGTAATTTCACTCATAGAACCAAGTTTTTTAATCATCCCCATACAGGAAAAGAGTTCAAGATCCGTGGCACAATCAGCTGTAACACCACAAATGTCATCTACATGTTGACATGCCCATGCGGACTTGCGTATATTGGTAAAACCACAAGACCACTAAAAACCAGAATTGCAGAACACAGGTCTACAATCTGAAATCATGACAGCAGAAGCCCAGTAGCCACACATTTCACACAATTTGGACACACCGTTGCTTCCCTCAGGTACACTGGGATAGAACACATACAACCCCCCAGCCGTGGTGGTGATGTGAACTCGATTTTACTTAAAAGAGAAGCCTTTTGGATTTATTCTCTGGACACTTTATCACCTAAGGGACTTAATGAGAACTTTGACTTAAGACCCTTCCTATAATGTGTGTTTTGATGTGTAATGTTTAAAAATCTTTGATTCTGCTTGCTATGTAATGCTACAACAATATTGGTTGATATGGTCTTGTTGTGAACTCCTGTCAGTGTATTAGTTGTATGTTGAGTCTCTGCATTGTTGCTGATATATTGTATATTATATATTGTATAGATGTATGTATGTTGCTGCACATGGGTATTTGTACATGTTGCATACGTCATTTTTCCCCAGGTGATTGTCCTATGGGCATCACCTGGGTGGGGGTTAATCACCTGTGGGATCATGGGTATTTAAACTGAGGTTTTAAATGTGTGTAATATCTGATGAAGGGCATGCTGCCCGAAACGTCATATTAAATGAGTTTGACATGGGAGCAGGTGTAGCGGACTTTATTTCTACTACCGTTTGATTCCCCTAGTCCAGTGAGTCAGATGTGCGCATTTTTCTTCACTTTACGGAAGTATTTATTCTAACACCCAAGTATTGGACCTCCTTTATTATATTGATATGAACTGGTATATTTATTTTGCTTTTATCTGTGTTGATGAGCATCAGGGCGGATTTAGAAATATTTACCTTATACCCTGAAATATATCCAAATTGCTCCAGTATCGTCAGGATACATTGAAGTGTTTGTTGAACATTTGACAAATAGACTAAGGTGTCATCTGCATAAAGTGATATTGAATGTGAAGTTGACCCTATTGTAATTGGAGAAATTATGGGGGAATTTCGAACCAAGTGTGCCAGAGGTTCTATAGACAATGTAAAAAGTAGAGGAGACAGAGGATCTCCCTGTCTTGTGCCCCGCCTGTCAAACAACTCTGATATACCTCCCCCCACACACACTCTGGCTGATGGATTGGCATAAAGAGTTTTAATCATGTTGATGAATTTATCCCCAAATTTGAATTCCCTCATTGTCCTCCAGAGAAATGGCCATTCCAGGCGATCGAACGCCTTTTCAGCGTCTAGAAAAAGTAAAGCACTATCTGGTGGAATTTTATGGGTTGCGCTGAGTATATGTAATAGCCTACGAATATTATCTGAGGCAAGACGCCCCTTAATAAAGCCTGTTTGATCTGGGCTAATGATGCCTCCTATTACTTTCTCAAGTCTTCTAGCTAACATTTTAGAGAATATCTTGAGATCTGCGTTTATCAAGGATATGGGACGATGGTTTGCACACTCTAGAGGATCCTTACCGGGTTTAGGAATAACTGTGATAAGGGCCGTGTTTAAGTCCCTATGAAATGCACCCTTTTCAATGGCATAATTTAAAGTTTCTAACCATACTGGTCCAAGTATATCCCAAAGTTCAAGGTACGGCTCAACTGGTATCCCATCTATGCCTGGTGTTTTGCCTTTATTTGTAGCTTTTACTGCTTTAAGTAATTCCTCTAATGTCATATCAGATTCTAAATATTGAATATATTCTAATGTCAAAGTAGGGAGTCCTAATTCACAAAAGAAATTGGTGAAGTCATTTTCTGTGGGTGTTTGTCCTTTTGTATACAGGTCTTTGTAAAAATCTTTAAAAGTCTCAACAATTTCTCCTGTTGATGAAACCACTCCCTTCCTAGCACATCTGATAGCTGGTATTGCTCTTTTAGCTTCTTGCTGTTTGAGAGTTAGTGCCAGTAAATGACTTGGTCTGCTACCCTCAGCATAGTATTTATGTTTGATTAGGTGTATCATATATTCTGCCCTGTGTCTCAGTAAGTCATTGAGCTCTGCCTGTTTTGTTTTGAGCTGATTTTCTGTTGTTATAGTGAAATATCCCTTAAGATCAGTCTCCAAGAGCTTACATTCTTCCTCTAGTGTGTTTATCTTTTGAAGTCTAGTTTTATGTAGGTGGGAACTGAAGTGTATGGCATTATTTCGTATGAACCCTTTCATGGAGGCCCAAATCACTGTCTTATCTGACACACTATCTTTGTTTAAATTAATGAATTCTTCCAGACCTGATTTTAATTGTGCTACAAACTGTTCATTTTTTAGGAGAGAAGAATTAAATCTCCATCTACTAAAGCTATTCTTGATTCCACCATAATGAAAAGCAGAGATTAATGGGTTGTGATCTGAAATGTGTCTAGATAGGATTTCTACAGCCACTAAGTGTGATAGACTGGATGAAACAAGGAAGTAGTCTATCCGTGTAAAGGTTTTGAGTCTAGACGAAAAGAAATCATAGTCTTTAACAGAGGGGTTATGTACCCTCCATACATCAGTCAAATTCAGGTCAGCTATAAAGTGGTTCAGTGCTTTAGATGCCAAATCTTGAGAGCTTGATACAGCTGAGGAGGATTTATCAAGATTGCAGTTCACAACTGCATTCATATCTGATCCAATGTATAATTGGTAATCATTAAGCTTTAACAACTGTGCAGTAACTAATGACAGAAAATCAGCTTCAAAATTAGTTGGGGCATATAGGCTTACAAAAGCCATTTTTTTGCCCTGGATGGAGGTACAGCAAATACCATACGTCCTTCACTGTCTGAGCCAGTCTATTCAATTGTCAGATTAATGCCACGTCTTAATAAAATCATAGCCCCTTTTGTACGGGTGCCATCAGTTGCAGCTATCACTGGTTTGTAAAATCTATTCTGAACTCTGTTAACATCACTAGATTTCAAGTGTGTTTCTTGAAGTAGTGCGATATCTATTTTTTTTCTGCGACAGAAATCTAATAATTTTGTGCGTTTATAGGGAGAATTTAGTCCTCTAACATTAAATGACATAATAGAAAGAGTCTCTAACCTGTCTGTGTTTCCCTGGGTAAGCGTATTCGTGGTGGAACCCTTCCCTCCTCCCCTACCCTCCCTAACCCCAACCCCTCTGTCATTCATCTGTGAGAGTCACTCAGCAATGTCAAACACTGAACCCACGTCAACCCCCTCTAATTGAACATTACACCCATTTTTTAAGAAAAGAAAAAAGATTTATGTGTATTTAACTGTAGCCTACACAACTCTCCCAACACACACCAAAAATATACAGGTCTATTGAAATATATGGGATGCGTCTTAGCTTAGCTCCGAGATTATTAATGTACTCACACAAAATAAACAATAATCATTAGCTTAGCTCCAAGATTATTAACGTACTCACACAAAATAAACAATAATCATAACAATTTCTACCAGAACTCAACTTTTACCCCCATGAATCAACGAGAGTTAGCTCACCGCTGTTTTGACCATATGTAAAGTTAGCACAAAGCGCATCCAAAACAGAGTTCTTATCTTGCCTCCGAGTCAGGCATGTCCATTGCTTGTAGGTTGTCTCCTTCTTCTGCTAGCACTGATGCTTTCAGAGTCTCGCTGGCTTCCTCTGCTGAGTTGAAAGACATCCTCAGTACTTTGTAATTCACTTTTAGGATTGCTGGGTAAATTAGATAAGCGTAGATTCTCCTCTGCCACAGCCTGGCTTGGATTTCCTTATATTTCTGCCGTTCTTTCATCGTTCCGGGGCCGTAGTCAGCGAAGAATTGTAGCTGGGTGCCGTCGGACAACGTTGGCTTAGCCTTCCTCGCTCCCTCTAAAATCACCTGTCGGTCTACGTAGCACAGCAGCCGAAAGACCATGGTCCGTGGTCTTGCCGTGTTGTTGGAAAAGATCTGATGTGCTCTGTCTATCTCAATTGGGTCCGAGCCTAGCTGTGGAATCCAGGTGGGAAGCATTTTCTGGCGGTAGCATCTCAGGTAATTCCCCTCAGCTCCGGCTGGCAAGCCCACTAACCTCACGTTATTCCTCCTAGTTCTATCCTCTATGTCGTCAAGCTTTTTTTGTAGTTTTGTAACTTCTGCCGAACATGCACTAGTCTCCTTCTCGTTCTTGCGCAAGTTAGCCTGTATGCTATCTATTTGATTGAAGACAGCGCTGAACTTTTTAGCATGGATATCAGCCTGCTCTTTTAACGACCGGAGGATGTTGCCATTCTCTGCCAAATGCTTTTGTATGGGGTCGAGAGCCTTTTCCAGCGATTCCTTTAACATAAATGCAACTGTGCCTTGAAGTGAGTCCATCTCTTCTGCCATTGCCTGCCTGATTAGCCCAGCGCCTCGTTTGCTTGACTCTTTCTTGGTTGAGGAGGTTTGGTCTTTCTTTGAGGCCATTATAGTAATACACTAATCTTTGTTCAAAATTTCTATTTAGGTGATCTATAAGCCCATTCAACAATAAAATAAGAGGGTTTCATGTAGGAGCTCAGTGCACTGCTGCCATCTTGCCTCGCGCCTCACCGGAAGTCACCATGATGGATTGTTTTTGATTTCTGTATTTTGTTGTGGTGGGAGATATTTATATTACTTGTGCTAAGGTCTTGTATTGTCACCCTTTCACACCCAGATTTTTATTTATTTATTACCCTGCACACAGCACTTTAGACACCCAGTGCCTTGATATTTTAAAAATTACCATTGTGTCATAAATTGATGAACTTGAAAAAATAAATGATATTAATTGGAATCTTTTCATTTTGTCTGCATCTTGTTTCCTCAGTTTGTGTCACAACGTGGTCCAATAGAACCTGTAGTAAGAATTACATGGCTTACACTAATGTTAACATGCATTTCTATCCATCTCATTTACAGACTAGACATATTTTCAGAAAAAGTCCCTCTATCAGGATTCTAGAAGCATTTTTTAGTAAAAGTTGGGAACCAGTCTTTCTAACATAATTAAGGTGTGCTGAATTCAACTAGCCCAGTTCCCAAGCTGAATTTTGAGGTTTTGACCATCTAATTTGCATAAACAAAATGGCCGCCGAAATTGGCGATTTTTGGCAATGTATTCTAGCCAGCACTGATTTTCAATAGAAATAAATGCACATTTCTTACATGTTTGCATCTTACAGATATTTCATGAACAAAAGACCAACTATAAATGTCAAATAACAGATATAATGGTTAAAAATATGCATTTTTATATGGCAATATGCCAATTAGCCACCGCCATTAACAAAAAGAATGTCTAATTTAACTTTGTTATTTTGGAAAACAAATCTCTAAAGATATGTTTCAAGGTTCAAGAGGATATATTTAAAGCATTTTTCAGTTGTTTCTAATTGTTATTGTTATTGTTATTTTGGCCCAAAAGAATCACATGCCCTTTTGCCACGGATTGATGTAGTTCCTGGCAAAGCCAAATAATAGCCAGGTCTGTGGTTGTTGACTCCTGCTTTGTTTTGGAAGTTGACCTGTGAAATGCACTTAGACAAGGCAGATGATATTTGGCTTCAGCAGCAATTAGGTCAGTCACTCCTGCCAGTCGTATACCAACACTGTAGTCGAGCTGTGAGGCTTGAATTATTTGGTCACTCATT
This sequence comes from Maxillicosta whitleyi, assembly GCA_029822895.1. Lineage (NCBI taxonomy): Eukaryota > Metazoa > Chordata > Actinopteri > Perciformes > Neosebastidae > Maxillicosta > Maxillicosta whitleyi. The sequence goes on along the minus strand of JAPSES010120285.1, from coordinate 2,791 downwards.
TGAGTAGTCATGACAGAGATCAGTCGTTTTTTCTTTTTTGCAGTTTGACAGAAAATGCAAAGATTTTGGCAATGAATGCCTACCACCACCTATAACATCTGACCTGCAACTTCCTCTTTCAGATGGATATTTTGACTGAGTTCTCTTCCTTTTTCCTTTTTCCCGTTCAAGTTTACTCTTGTCTGTGAAGTGTGCATAGCAAGTTTTGTGCCACACAAGAGATATGGTATGGACAGAGTCGAACACATACTCAAGACAATCGGTACAATCTTTATTGTTAGAGCCCTTCAGCTTTTTTCTGTTACAGACTGCATTCCTGACAGTCTTAAATCCATGTTCAGTTGCTTCACTTAGTTTTATTCAAGCTTTATGCTTTTGACAGAAAATGCAAAGACTATATTTCACAGGTGACGACTGCTTCAAGCTCATCACAGGATCCATTGTACCCTGCAAACATGTAATTCAAATCCTACTCCGAATAAAAATGCTCGCTATTTGTTTCTATTTTAATTTGAGGCTGACTGAAAGTGAAATGTGTATATATTGGGACCATCATCCCCTGAAAAACACAATGTTCATCAAGAAAGTTTTTAAGGAATGGCACTGACTAATCATGATGAGCTTACAGCATAAAGTCTGGCAAAAGCATAGCCTTGCTCACTGTGATAGGAGTTGGCAAATTCAAAATATAGACTTTTTTACCCCTGAAACCAGATCTTCTGTTTATCATAACGCGTCAATAATGAGTACTCCTTAACTAATGTATTTTGACACCTTCAATAAAGGTTCAAACATTCATTTATCTGAATATTTTAAATGTTGCAACAGAATACGTTTTTCGATGAATGTCACCGTAATTGTCATAACACTAGCTTTTTGAACTTGTATCCTTCATCTGTTGCTCAAAGAACATGAGTGAGATACAAACATGTCAATACTGCACATTTATTTCCATATAGATGTGCTTCTTATACAGTGCTGAAAATGTGAACTTTTGTTGGCGAAATTAGAATTGCAATGACGGTTAAATCACAAATGGATCTCCCCCAAAAGTACTACTATGATAACAATTCAATACCAAGTACTCCTAAAACACTTTAATATTTTTTCCTTGGCCTTTTAACATGTTTCTAAACATCTTATTTGTAGCCTAAAATTTGTCCAAACACTGAAAAGGTTAAAATAGGAAACTTTTTTTTTGTTTTTGTTTAAACAACATTCGCATAATTAGCATAATACTAGCTTATTTATTAAAAACAATATTAGCTTTTACCCTTCATCTATTGTTCAAGGACATTAGTGAGTTACAAACATGCCAATGCAGTGCATTTATTTCCATGAAGTAGATGTGCTTCTTAAAATACAGTGCTGAAAATGTGAACTTTTGTTGGCGAAATTATAATTGTAATGTCAGATAAATCACAAATCGAAAAGTGCTGCAATGATAACAATTTAATACTGAGCACACTTTTATCTTTTTTCATTGACCCTTAAAACATATTTCTAAACATTTTTTATATTTAATATTTAACATTTTTATAAATATTTAAAGAGTTTCAGTAGAAAATGTTTTTAACCATTTTAACTGTTAGCATAATTGGCATAATTAGCATAATATTAGATTTTTTATTATTATTATTATTTTTTAAATTACCTTGTACCCTTCTAACATTAATGAGATACAAACATGTAAGAAACGTATTTCCATTGAAAAGCAGTGCGGGATAGAAATCATTGCCAAAAATCGACAATTCTGGCGGCCATTTTATTTATGCAAATTAGATGGTCAAAACCTCAAAATTCAGCTTGGGAACCAGGCTAGTTGAATTCAGCATACCTTAATTATGTTAGAAAAACTGGTTCCCCACTTTTACTAAAAAATGCTTCTAAAATTAGCATTTCTCAAAAATGTGTCTAGTCTATTACTCTGCCTGCCCTGACATCTCTGCTGGACTGACTGAGTAACAGTGCATCATGAAAGCTCTGTTAAAAATGTCAAAAACTTAGAAACTGCGAGATTTGACACAATGGGTTTTTTTTTTGGCAAGGCTTGAACAGCTCACAATGGCATGGAAATGACCGCAAATCCTCTGCCTTGTCTTGTTGCGAATCTTGGGTCTGCATAGCATTTACATTATTAATATAGTTGTTTTTTTCGTTATTGTTTTGTCCCACATACTTACTTATGCATCCAAATATCTGCAGCTCCTCCTCCACCACCTGAACATCAACTATCGTCACAGTAGGTTTCTCTCATACACAGTGCAACGCCCACCGTGCAAACGCCCACCACTGATTTCAACAACTCATGTTTCCTTTCAAAATGCTCCGCTTTGGCAAACATCCCAAGACTTATGTGGAGCCAAAGATAGAAAGCACCAATCATCATCACAATAGCTTTTTCAGGTGGGGAAAATAGTGGGAAAATAGTGATACTGTTAGGTTATATACTCCGAGATGCGCTATTTGCGATGCATTCAGAAGATGTGGAGACTACTTTCTTTCTTTAGCCACTTTTTGTACGGCATATTTATTTTAACACTGGAGAACGTGTACAGTTGAGCTGTTAACACAGGACACTCTCGCGCACACAGACGTAGTGATGTGAAAACACACATACGGCAACTCAGGTGTGCCAAAAACAAATCATTATACAGCGACATTCGATATCAATTGGGATCTTGCGCCCTCCTGTGTCAATTATAAAACACAACATAACATACTGCTCATTAACCTGAGGACACACTTTTCACATATTTTAACACCCCCACTTGTACTCAGGTTGGTTAAC
>JAPSES010120249.1:0-16605 GCA_029822895.1 Maxillicosta whitleyi | reverse complement strand
CAATGGCTAAGATAGTAGAGAGGGCTGCTGTAATAATTATAATTGTAGTAAGAAGGTTCATTATCTTTCCTTGGATTTTGACCAAGACCTTGCGATTGGAAGTCGCGTGTACTATCTGATACTAGAAAGATTATGATCCTCATCAGTAGATGGAGATGTAAAGGAAGAGTCAAACGACGTCTACAAAGTGTCAATATCAAGCTGCTGCTTCAAATCCAAAGTGGTGTTGGGTAGTAAAGTGATATTTGATTTGTCGTAGTAAGCATACGGCAAGGAAGGTTGAGCCAATAATGACGTGGAGGCCGTGGAAGCCGGTGGCTACGAAGAAAGTTGAGCCGTAAACCCCGTCTGCAATGGTGAAGGGGGCTTCATAGTACTCTAATGCTTGAAGAACTGTAAAATAAAAGCCTAAAACAATGGTTAGTGCAAGGGATTGAATTGCTTGTGCTCGTTCTCCTTCTATAAGACTATGATGGGCTCAGGTAACTGTTACACCTGAGGCAAGAAGGACAGCTGTATTTAGTAGTGGTACTTCAAATGGGTCAAGGGTTGTGATGCCTGTGGGTGGTCAGCAGCCGCCGATTTCAGGTGTGGGGGCTAAGCTTGAGTGGTAGAATGCTCAGAAGAAGCCAAGAAAGAAAAATACTTCTGATGTAATGAAAAGAATTATTCCGTATCGAAGGCCTTTTTGGACGGGAGGGGTGTGATGTCCTTGGTAAGTGCCTTCTCGAATAATGTCTCGTCATCATTGATATATTGTTAGAAGAAGAAGAATAGTGCCAATATATATTAGGGTTATTGTATTGTAGTGAAACCAGATGGCTAGGCCGGATGTTATTAAGAGGGCGGCTACCGCTCCTGTTAGGGGTCAAGGGCTGGGGTCTACTATGTGATATGCGTGTGCTTGATGGGCCATTAGACGTTTTCTTGTAAGTAGAGGCTTAAAAGAAGTACAAATACGTAGGCTTGAATTATAGCAACTGCTACTTCTAGTAGGGTGAGAAGGAATAGTAGAATTGCTGTTAGTCCTGCTACTGTAGGTATTAGTGGGAGGAGTACAAATGCTGCAGTTGCAATTAGTTGAATAAGAAGATGGCCGGCTGTTAGATTGGCAGTTAGTCGAACGCCTAGTGCAAGGGGGCGGATAAACAGGCTGATTGTCTCGATAATAATTAGAATCGGAATTAGGAGGGTTGGGGTGCCTTCTGGAAGAAGGTGGCCTAGTGCATGGGTTGGTTGATTTCGGAGACCAATTAGAACAGTGGCTAGTCAGAGAGGGACTGCTAGTCCTAAGTTCAGAGAGAGTTGAGTGGTAGGAGTAAATGTATAGGGCAGAAGACCTAACATGTTAAGGGAAATAAGGAAGATTATTAATGAAGTTAAGATGGTGGCTCATTTGTGCCCACCCAGATTGATAGGAAGAAATAGTTGGTTGGTAAAGCGGTTGATAAATCAGCTTTGGAGGGTTAGGTAGCGGTTATTTATTCAGCGTGAAGAAGGAGTGGGGAATAGGAGTCATGGGAGAGTTAAGGCTAAGGCTATTAGGGGAATGCCTAGGTAAATGGGGCTTATAAATTGATCAAAGAAGCTTAGTGTCATGGTCAGTTTCAAGAACCTGTTTTCGGTTTTTGGGCCGCTTGGGATGTGGGTTCGTTGGGAAAGGAGTGGGCAATAATTTTTGGGGGGATCACAGTGAGGAAGACTAGTCATGAAAAGACCAGGATTATTAATCAGGGGGCAGGGTTAAGCTGGGGCATGTCACTGAGGGTGGTTGGTGGTCACCTGTCTTTAGCTTAAAAGGCTAACGCTTGTCCGTATAAGCTTCTCAGCGAGGAGTCTTCGAGCATTCGAGAGGATCAGTCTTCAAAATGATTTAGGGGGACTGCTTCAACTACAATGGGCATAAAGCTGTGGTTGGCCCCACAAATTTCGGAACATTGTCCATAAAACACTCCTGAGCGGGATGCTAGGAAAGCTGTCTGGTTTAGGCGTCCTGGGACTGCATCCATTTTAACTCCTAGGGCAGGGACTGCTCAGGAGTGTAGGACGTCTTCGGCGGTGACAAGCACTCGTACTGGGGATTCTACAGGAACTACTATTCGATGATCGGCCTCTAGAAGGCGGAACTGGCCGGGGGCGAGGTCTTGGGTGGGGACCATATATGAGTCAAAGCCCAGCTCTTTATAGTCGGTGTATTCGTAGCTTCAGTATCATTGGTGGCCAATAGCTTTTACAGTTAAGTGAGGGTTATTAACTTCGTCTATAAGATACAAAATTCGAAGGGAGGGGAGGGCAATTAGAATTAAAATTACTGCAGGTAGAACTGTTCAGATGATTTCAATCTCTTGGGAGTCTAAAATGTTTTTGTTGGTTAATTTAGTAGTAACCATGGCCACAATAATGTAAAGGACAAGGGTGCTAATAAGGAAAACAATCATAAGGGCGTGGTCGTGGAAGTGGAGTAGTTCTTCTATGACCGGGGAAGCTGCATCTTGGAAACCTAGTTGTGAGGGGTGTGCCATTAAATATAAGACACGCGGGAGTTTAACCCACAATTTTGCCTCGACAAGGCAATGTATTATCAAGTATACTAGTGTCTTAAAAGAAAGTGACAGAGCGGTCATGTGGCTGGCTTGAAACCAGTTTATGGGGGTTCAACTCCTTCCTTTCTCGATTAGTGTGTCTGAACTTGAACAAAAGCAGGTTCTTCGAAGGTGTGGTAAGGTGGAGGGCAGCCATGTAGTCATTCTACATTGGTTGTAGTTAATTCCACGGAAAGGACTTCACGTTTGGCGGCGAAGGCTTCTCAAATAATAAATAGGAACATAATTACAGCTACTAATGAGATTAGTGAGCCGAGGGAGGAAACTGTGTTTCATAGTGTGTAGGCGTCTGGGTAGTCTGAATAACGTCGGGGCATTCCAGCAAGGCCCAGGAAATGCTGGGGGAAGAATGTTAAGTTTACACCTACAAATATTACGGCAAAGTGGATTTTTGATCAGGTGCTGTGAAGTGTATAGCCCGTGAAGAGCGGGAACCAGTGAACGAAGGCAGCAACGATAGCAAAGACAGCTCCTATTGAGAGAACATAGTGGAAGTGGGCTACTACGTAGTATGTATCGTGTAGAACAATATCTAGGGAAGAGTTGGCTAGTACAATTCCTGTCAGGCCTCCTACTGTAAAGAGGAAAATAAAGCCTAAAGCTCAAAGAAGGGGAGTTTCTCATTTAATGGCTCCTCCGTGAAGGGTGGCTAGCCAGCTAAAGACTTTTACTCCCGTGGGAATGGCAATGATTATTGTTGCGGATGTAAAGTATGCTCGGGTGTCTACGTCCATTCCTACTGTAAACATGTGGTGGGCTCATACAATAAAGCCTAGTAGGCCAATTGCTATCATGGCTCAAACCATTCCCATATAACCGAAAGGTTCTTTTTTCCCTGCGTAGTAGGCAACAATGTGGGAAATCATGCCAAAGCCGGGCAGAATAAGGATATAAACTTCTGGATGTCCGAAGAATCAAAACAGGTGTTGGTAAAGGATTGGGTCTCCACCTCCTGCTGGGTCAAAGAAGGTTGTATTTAGGTTACGGTCAGTTAGAAGCATTGTAATACCAGCGGCTAAAACAGGGAGGGAAAGAAGGAGAAGGACGGCGGTAATAAGAACAGCCCAAACAAATAATGGGGTTTGATACTGAGTGATGGCAGGGGGTTTCATGTTAATAATTGTTGTGATGAAGTTAATAGCTCCAAGAATTGAGGAGATACCTGCAAGATGAAGGGAGAAAATTGTTAAGTCTACAGAGGCTCCTGCGTGAGCGAGGTTGCCAGCAAGAGGGGGATAAACTGTTCATCCGGTCCCAGCTCCAGCTTCAACGCCTGAGGAGGCAAGTAGAAGAAGGAATGAGGGTGGGAGTAATCAGAAACTCATGTTGTTTATTCGAGGAAATGCCATGTCAGGGGCCCCAATCATTAGGGGAATTAATCAGTTCCCAAAGCCTCCAATCATAATTGGTATTACTATAAAGAAAATTATTACAAATGCATGTGCTGTAACGATTACATTATAAATCTGGTCGTCGCCAAGAAGGGCTCCTGGTTGGCTTAGTTCAGCTCGAATGAGTAAGCTAAGAGCTGTCCCAACTATTCCAGCTCAGGCACCAAAAACTAGATAAAGGGTGCCGATGTCTTTGTGGTTGGTAGAGAAAAATCAACGTGTGATTGCCACAGGTAAGATGGCTGAGGTTTAAGTGGTGGGTTGTAGCCCCATAGACAGAGGTTTGAGTCCTCTTCTTATCAAGCTTTGAGGTGTTTTACATGTCAGATTGCAAATCTGAAGTAGCAGACTAATCCCTGCCGGGGCTTTCCCCGCCCTTCATGGCCCGCCGCAGGGCGGGGAAAGGGGTAGACGGATGCTCGCTGGTTAGGGCGCTTAGCTGTTAACTAAGAGTTTGTAGGATCGAGGCCTGCCTGTCTAGTAAGGTCTTAGCTTAATTAAAGTGTTTGTTTTGCATATAGAAGATGTGGGATAGAGGCCCGCAGACCTTAAAATCAGGGGCTGGGGGATTTTCACCCTCGCTTAGGACTTTGAAGGTCCTTGGTCTTAGTACTATCCTAAGCCCCTAGGGTTAGGTGAATAGGGCCGTAATCAGGGGTGTAAGGGGTAGAAGGGCCAGGGCACTTGTTGTGGCGATTGCAAGGGGCAGGGTGTTTTGGGATGTGTGAAGTCGTCATGGAGAGAGTCCTATAGGGGTGTTGGGCGGGGTGGTTAGTGTTATTGCATAGGATAGGCGGAGGTAGAAGTATAGGCTGAGTAGTGCAGATAAGGCAGTGATGGTGGCGGTGAGTGCTAGCCCTTGAGTGGTTAATTCTTGAAGAATAAGTCATTTTGGCATAAATCCTGATAGTGGGGGGAGCCCTCCTAGGGATAGAAGAATTAAGGGGACGATGGCGGTGAGGGCTGGTGTTTTTGCTCAGGATGTGGCTAGTGAGTTGATGTTTGTAGATTTGTTTATTTTGAATACAATAAATGTTGAGAAAGTCATAACAATGTAAAGGACCAGTGTGAGAAGGGTGAGGGAGGGGGAGAATTGTAGCACTAAAATTATTCACCCTAGGTGGGCGATTGAGGAGTATGCTAAGATTTTTCGCAGTTGTGTTTGATTAAGGCCTCCCCACCCCCCAATAAGGGTGGAAGATAGGCCAAGAATAATTAGAAGGGTTGGGTTGTGGTGGGGTAGTTGAAGTAAGAGGGCAAAGGGGGCTAGTTTTTGTCAGGTAGATAGAATGAGCCCGGTAGTTAGGTCTAGCCCTTGAAGGACTTCGGGCAGCCAGAAGTGGGTTGGTGCGAGGCCCACTTTTATTGCTAGTGCAATGGTGGCAGTTGCGATCGGCAGGGGGTGTATTATTTGAGAAATTTCTCATTGGCCTGTAATTCATGCGTTTGTTGTTGCGGCAAATAGTAGGGTGGCGGCTGCTGCTGCTTGGATGAGAAAATATTTAGTGGTGGCTTCAACTGCTCGGGGGTGGGGCTGTCGTGTTATTAAGGGTAAGATCGCGAGGGTATTTAGTTCTAGGCCCACTCAGGCCATCAGTCAGTGGGAGCTGGCAAAGGTAATTGTAGTTCCTAGGCCAAGGGCGGATACAAGGATTGCTAGGACGAATGGGTTCATTAGTAAGGGAAGGATTTTAACCAACATGTCCGGGGTATGGGCCCAAAAGCTTAATTTAGCTGACCTTACTAGAAAGTGGTGTAGAGGAAGCACTAAGAGTTTTGATCTCTTCAGGTAGGGTTCGAATCCCTTCTTTCTAAGGAGCCGGAGGGACTTTAACCCTCATGATTCACTCTATCAAAGTGGCCCTTTGGCTTCAGGCACAGCTCCTGTTAATATTGGGGTGGTAGTCCTGCGAAGGCGATTGGGAGTGAGAGGTGTCAAATAACCAGTGCTAAGGTAAGGGGGAGGAAGTTTTTTCATACGAGGTGTATGAGCTGATCATACCGGAAACGGGGGTAGGATGCACGAACTCAGAGAAATACGACTGAAAGTAGGGCTGCTTTTGTCATCAGGTTAATAGTCGTTAATTCGGGGAAGGTTGGAAAGTGGGATGCCCCCAGGAATAGAGTGGCGGACAAGGTATTTATTAGAAGAATATTAGCGTATTCTGCCAGGAAAAATAGTGCGAAGGGGCCTGCCGCGTATTCTACGTTAAATCCTGAAACTAGTTCGGATTCCCCTTCGGTGAGGTCAAAGGGTGCACGGTTGGTTTCTGCTAGGGTGGAAATGTATCATATTGCAGCGAGGGGTCAGGTCGGGGCGACTAGTCAGATGGCTTCCTGGGCAGTCCCAAATGTCTGGAGAGTGAAGTTTCCAGCAAGAACAATAGTGCAGAGGAGAATGAGGCCTAGGCTTACTTCATAAGAAATGGTTTGGGCGACTGCTCGAAGAGCTCCAATTAGGGCGTATTTTGAGTTGGACGCTCAGCCTGCTCCAAGGATTGAGTAGACTGCAAGGCTGGAAAGGGCTAGGATAAATAGAAGTCCCAGGTTAATGTCAATTACTGGGTGGGGTATAGGCATAGGGGCTCATAGGATAAGGGCAAGTGTTAAAGTAAGTATAGGGGCGAGGAGGAAAAGAACAGGGGAGGAGGTGGAGGGCCGGACGGGTTCTTTAATAAATAGTTTAACCCCGTCTGCAATTGGTTGGAGGAGACCGTAGGGTCCAACTACGTTAGGGCCTTTTCGGAGTTGCATGTATCCAAGAACTTTTCGTTCAAGTAGGGTGAAGAATGCAACTGCTAATAGGACGGGTACGATGTAGGCTAGGGGATTAACGATGTGAATTAAAATGGCTGATATCATAGTTGGGGAGAGGAGTTGAACCTCTGTATAAAGGGCTTAAATCTTTTGCACTATCCGTACTCTGCCACCCTAACAGTCTTTCTCTTAGACAAAGAGGTTATGCTTTCTTGCCTAATTTAGTTGTTGTCATTAGGTGAAAGGGAGGCGTGCTTATAGCATGGGCCTCTTCTTTTCGGTCCTTTCGTACTAGAAAAAATCATGTCATAGATAGAAACTGACCTGGATTACTCCGGTCTGAACTCAGATCACGTAGGACTTTAATCGTTGAACAAACGAACCCTTAATAGCGGCTGCGCCATTAGGATGTCCTGATCCAACATCGAGGTCGTAAACCCCCTTGTCGATATGGGCTCTAGAAGGGGATTGCGCTGTTATCCCTAGGGTAACTCGGTCCGTTGATCGGCTTTGCCGGATCATGTTTGGTCAGAATTTCTGCTTATTAGAGGTGTCACTCTGGGTTTAAAGGGGGTTACCCTTATTCCACACGGGGGTTTTGTTTTACTCCGTGGTCGCCCCAACCAAAGACAGTCGGGCAGTTGCCACTAAGTTTAGGTCCTTATCTGGGTTGTTTAACATGGTCTGCTTTATGTCTAAAGCTCCATAGGGTCTTCTCGTCTTATGTAATTATCCCCGCTTCTGCACGGGGAGATCAATTTCATTGACTTAAAAAAGGAGACAGTTTAGCCCTCGTTATGCCATTCATACAGGTCTCCATTTAAAAGACAAGTGATTGCGCTACCTTCGCACGGTCAGAGTACCGCGGCCGTTAAACAATAGTCACAGGGCAGGCGGGACCTCTTATTCTTAGATTGCAAGAGGCGATGTTTTTGGTAAACAGGCGAGGCTAGAGGTGTTTGCCGAGTTCCTTCTTTTTCTTTTAGTCTTTCCTTGAATGCACTCTGGTGTGAGGTTAACGGTTGAGGGTGAATGGTTTTCTAGTGGCTTGGCCATTATATTTCAGTTCCCTCTTCTTTGGGGCCGTTAATTTTCGGTGTCGGTTCGTTCCGATGTACACTTGTGCAGGGAGAGAGTCTTGGTCTCTTATTACTCATATTAGCATAATTTCTTCCATATGTGTATGGGATAGGTCCAGTATGTGTAGGGGGGTAAGATGATGTGGTCCGTATAATTGGGGAGGGGTGGTGTATGAGCTTTAACGCTTTCTGTGTGGGTGGCTGCTTTTAGGCCAACTATAACACGAACCCTTGATTTATGTTATGATCTTAACCCTTCTGGGAAAGTTGTGTCTTTTTCAAAGGGGCTGTACCCCCTTTGACTAACTCTTTTGTCCTCTTGGGGGCTTTGGATGTAGCCGGTAGTGGGGGAAGAGGGCAAAAGGCTGAACTCCTGTTCAATTCCTGGACAACCAGCTATAACCAAGTTCGGTAGGTCTGTCACCTCTACTCAAAGCTCATCCCACTCTTTTGCCACAGAGACGGGTTCGCCCTATAAGGCTGTCTTGGAGTAGCTCACTTGGTTTCGGGGTATCAGACTAAAGTTCTCTTTGCCTGATGTTTTCTTGCTAAATCATGATGCAAAAGGTACGAGGGTTAAACTCTGCTTTTTTGTGCTTTACTGATTTGTTTCATTTCTCTTTCAGCGTTCCCTTGCGGTACTGTTGCTATTGCTTCAAATGTCCTTTTCTGTCGCCCATACTTGGGTGGTAAAATGATTTGATTATAAATTTTTAGGTTGTTAGGGGGTAGTAATAGTGAGTTGTTGTGTTTGAGGAGGTGAGCTAGCTGTTGGGCGTCAGAATAATTCGATTTGCACGAATGTCTTCTCGGTGTAAGGGAGATGCTGTTCTGGCTGAGCTATATTCTGAATTCTTCCAAGTACACCTTCCGGTACACTTACCATGTTACGACTTGCCTCCCCTTTGTAGGGTATTATTTTTTAGTTATTATTAAAGGTTCTAACTTGGGGAGAGTGACGGGCGGTGTGTGCACGCTTCAGAACCATTTCAGGGGGACACTCTGTTTGCCTCCTTACTTCTAAATCCTCCTTCATGTGTGCGTTTTCAGCGTTGCAATTCGTTTTAGCTGTTTTAGCAATTGTAGCCCATTTCTTCCCTTCTCATACGCTACACCTCGGCCTGACGTTTTGGGCTATGCCAACTTTGCTCACTACTGGGCCTTCACAGGGTGGGCTGACGACGGCGGTATATAGGCGGGGAAGGACAAGAGAAGGTGAGGTTGAACGGGGGTTATCGGTTCTAGAACAGGCTCCTCTAGGTGGGTGTGAAGCGCCGCCAAGTCCTTTGGGTTTTAAGCTGGTGCTCGTAGTACCCAGGCGGATAGAATAAGTATGGTTCTATCTAGGTTTAAGACTAGGCATAGTGGGGTATCTAATCCCAGTTTGTTTCCTAGCTTTCGTGGATTCAAATAATGTAAAGCTACTTTCGTGGTTGGGCTTCATGCCTTCGAGTGCGTTTTACAGCTTTGGAAATGTTCGGCTTTAGTTTTAATTAGAATGAATTAACCACTCTTTACGCCGGTGACTGTCAGCTTGGGTCTCTCGTATAACCGCGGTGGCTGGCACGAGTTTTACCGACCCTATTAACTTTTACTAAGTCAAGCTTTCGCTTATGGCTTAATGTTTATCACTGCTGAGATCCCTTGAGGGTGTGGCTAAGCAAGGTGTTGTGGGCGGATTCTTCGGGGAAGTGCCTGATACCAGCTCCTTGCTCCCGAGCGGGGAGTTGTGGGCATTCTCACGGGGGTGCGGATACTTGCATGTGTAAGTTTAGTTACAGTTGACAGTAAAGTCAGGACCAAGCCTTTGTGCCTTCGGGACTTTCTAGGGTCCATCCCAACATCTTCAGTGTTGTGCTTTAGTTAAGCTACGATAGCTTTTTACACTATTATAATAATGAAAATGGATGCATTTGGGAGGTAAAAAACCTTTGATCTCGAGGCTTTCCTGTTTCCGGGGGGTTTGCAGGAACGTTAGTCATGTCTGGAGATTAAGGGGGTAGGGGGGTTTAACGTCTCTAAACGAGGGGGAAACTCAGAGGTATCTTGAACAAGCACTAACACTTTATGTCCTTGATATCAGTTATGTAATTCTTTTAATTATGTCTTTTCACCACTCATACATCTCTCTTGCAAGCAAGAGAAAATGATCACCCTTGTCAACAAGCCTTAGCGCTGCACTCTGAAATGCCAAGTGAAAGGAAACCAAAAAAAAAAACCCCTAGCCCATTAGAGTGAACGCCCGGCATGTTGGGTAACGAGTACTATGTATTACCACCATTAACTTATGCCAGCGTCAAGGAAAGAATGGGGGATGATACCAAGTAATGGCCCTGAAATAGGAACCAAATGCCAGGAATAATTCACTGAGTGAAACCCCCACAATAGTTGTCCCTCACCTTCAATAACCGTGGGAGTTCTGAAAAGCAACTGATGCAATTCTTGTCTGCAATTGCTTCTCGAAAGTTACCAAATGTTGGGTCCTGGTGTATGTATACTTGAAACAAAATTGTCTCATAATTCTATTTTAACCTATGAGTCTCGAGATGACATTACTTAATTCCATATTTAATTGATGAGATAAATGGTACATTTCGATTAATGTTGATAATACATATATATGTCCTAGTTCATTATTATATATGGTTAATATCTATATATGGGGTTAATACATATATGCACTATACATGCAAAATAAGAGCAAGATGCTCGAAAATACTGTAAATGGCAGTAGGTTGTCCAAAGAATAGTTTAACTGAAGAATCCTAGCTTTGGGAGTTAGGGGTAAGAGTTAAAATCTCTTTTCTTTGAAGCAAAGGGGAGGATTTTAACCTCCGGCGTCCGGTTTACAAGACCGGCGCTCTGGCGCTGAGCTACCAATGCAAGAAAGGTTCAGGAGTTTGTTTTCTAATCATCCTGTGAGGGGGAAGAGAACAAGGAAAATTAGGAAGTAGAGGGCAGATGCAATTTGTCCAATAATAATGTAGGGGTCTTCAACTGGTATTCCACCAATTCAAGTTAGGATAGCAATATCTGCAACTAGGGTTCAGAAGATAAATTGTGAAAAGGGTCGGAAGGTTAAGCTTCGGTGTTTGGAAGTGTGTAGGATGGGTACTAGCATTAGGATAAGGATTGAGGCTAAAAGGGCTAGGACTCCTCCTAGTTTGTTGGGGATGGATCGAAGAATTGCGTATGCAAATAAGAAGTATCATTCTGGTTTGATGTGCGGTGGGGTGACGAGTGGGTTGGCAGGGGTGAAGTTATCAGGATCTCCTAAGTAGTTTGGGGAAAATAGTGCTAGGGAAGCGAGTGCGAGAAAGAGGACAATGAAACCTAAGAGGTCTTTATAAGTGAAGTAAGGGTGGAAGGGAATTTTATCGGCATTAGGGTTTAGGCCGACTGGGTTGTTTGACCCGGTTTCGTGGAGGAACAGAAGGTGGAGTAGTGTGACGGCAGCGACGATAAATGGGAGGAGGAAGTGGAATGCAAAGAATCGTGTTAGGGTGGCATTATCTACTGAAAATCCGCCTCAGATTCATTGGACTAGGGTGCCTCCTACATAAGGGACTGCTGATAGTAGGTTTGTAATGACTGTGGCTCCTCAGAATGATATTTGGCCTCAGGGTAGTACGTAGCCAACGAAAGCAGTTGCTATTACAAGCAGGAGGAGAACTACTCCGATGTTTCAGGTTTCTTTATATATGTAGGAACCGTAGTAAAGGCCTCGGCCAATGTGGAGGTAAATGCAAATGAAGAAGAAAGAAGCTCCGTTGGCGTGAAGATTTCGGATGAGTCAGCCAAAGTTTACGTCTCGACAGATGTGAGCTACGGAAGAGAAGGCTGTGGCGATGTCGGAGGTGTAGTGTATTGCTAGAAATAGCCCTGTGGCTAATTGAATCACTAGACATAGGCCTAGGAGTGATCCAAAGTTTCATCAGATAGAAATGTTCGAGGGGGCGGGAAGATCTACGAGGGCGTCGTTGGCGATTTTTAGTAGGGGGTGGGTTTTTCGGAGGTTTGCCATTAATGGTTTCTGTAGTTGAATAACAACGGTGGTTTTTCAAGTCATTAGTCCTGGTTAAAATCCTGGTGGAAATTATGTTAACTCCTGTTTTACTGTTTTTGTTTGGTTGAATCTTAGGATCAATTGTTGTAGCTGCCAATCCCTCACCTTATTTTGCTGCTCTTGGGTTGGTGTTTGTGGCTGGTATGGGAGGGTCGGTGGTACTCTTACATGGTGCTTCATATCTTTGTTTTATTCTTTTTTTGGTGTACCTAGGTGGTATGTTAGTGGTGTTTGCTTATACTTCAGCTATAGCTGCGGATCCTTACCCTGAAACTTTGGGATCTCTCGGGGTGTTGAAAGGTTTAATTACTTACTTGTGTGGTGCACTAGTAATGTGCGTCTTTTTATGGCGGGGTTGGGTGGCAGAGTCTGGCGATTTTGCGTTTGAAGGGGATGAGCTCAATATGTCTCGGGGAGACATAGAGGGGGTGGCATATATATATTCGGCTGGGGGTTGAGGTTTGATAATGTGCGGGTGGGGCTTATTATTAACATTGTTTGTGGTAATAGAGTTAATCCGGGGGCCTAGTCGGGGGGCTCTTCGAGCAGTTAGATAAGGGTGAGTGCTACAGCTAGGGTAAGTGTTAGAATAAAGAAAACAAGATAGGCTGCAATTTTGCCGTGTTGCGTGTTGCTGGTTGTTGTGACCAGGGGGAGGTTTAGAGAAGTGAGGGCTTTTGGGCCTGTTTTCTCTAGTCACGTTTGGTCAACTGTCTGACTAGCAATAATTTGTCCTAGTAGAAGGTTAAGTTTGGGAGGGAGGCGATGTATAATGGTTGGGAAGAATCCTAACATATTTGAAAAGTGATGGGGAGTTAGTTTAGGTGTGGGATTAAATTGTTTGTTTGTAAGGGAGGCTAGTTCGAGGGCTGTTAGGAGTCCTAAGACTGTAACTACAAGGGCAGCTAGTTTAAGAAGAGGAGGTATAGTTATTACAGGTGTTTTTAGAGGGGTAATGCATGAGGTAATAATAAGGCCGGCAACGATGCTTCCTCAGGCTAGTCGTTTGATGGGGTTAATTACGGTGGTGTTGTTTTCATTAATGGGAGAGAGAGATGGGAAACGGGGTTGGCCTATGGTGACAAAGTAGACTACTCGGAGGCTATAAATGGCGGTGAAAGAGGTGGCCAGGAGGGTTAAGGTGAGGGCTCAGGCGTTTAGATGGGAGGTGTTTAGGGCTTCAATGATGGCGTCTTTTGAGAAGAAGCCTGCTAAGAAGGGGGTGCCAGTTAAAGCAAGACTCCCAATTGTTAAGCAGGAGGAGGTGAAAGGGGTTAGGTGGTGTATTCCTCCTATTTTACGGATGTCTTGTTCATCGTTTAGGCTGTGAATGATGGAGCCGGAGCAGAGGAAAAGTATTGCTTTGAAGAAGGCATGTGTGCAGATATGAAGAAATGCTAGTTGGGGTTGGTTAAGGCCAATAGTAACTATTATTAGTCCCAGTTGACTTGATGTAGAGAATGCTACAATTTTTTTGATGTCATTTTGGGTAAGGGCACAGGTTGCTGTAAATAGTGTTGTGAGTGCACCAAGGCAGAGACAAATAGTTAGGGCAGTTTGGTTGTTTTCTAGGAGGGGGCTCATTCGGATAAGTAAAAAGATTCCTGCAACTACTATAGTACTTGAGTGTAGTAGGGCGGAGACAGGGGTGGGGCCTTCTATGGCAGAGGGGAGTCATGGGTGAAGCCCAAATTGGGCGGATTTACCGGTAGCGGCAACGATGAGACCGATTAGGGGGAAAGTTAAATCTTGGTTGTTTGCGGTTGAAAAGATTTGTTGTAGTTCCCATGAGTTAAGGTTTGTGGCTAGTCAGGCTATTGTAAAAATCAGTCCAATGTCCCCCACTCGGTTGTAAAGGACTGCTTGAAGAGCAGCTGTGTTTGCGTCTGCCCGTGCATATCATCAGCCGATGAGTAAAAATGATATAATGCCTACGCCTTCTCATCCGATGAACAGTTGAAATATGTTGTTTGCTGTCACTAAGATCACCATGGCGATTAGGAAAATTAATAGGTATTTAAAGAATCGGTTTATGTTTGGGTCTGCATGTATATATCATGAGGCGAACTCTAGAATTGACCATGTTACGTAGAGTGCTACGGGGGTGAAAATAATTGAGTAGAGGTCAAATTTTAGGCTAATGTTGATGTCGAAGGTAGCAGTATTTGTCCAGGATCAGGTTGTAATAATAGCTTCTGCACCTTCAGACAGGAAAAGGAAAAGGGGAAAGAGACTAACAAAGAAAGCTAGTTTAATGGCTGTTTTTACTTTGTTTAGGGCTCAGTCGGGAGTTGAGGGGTTGGGGGATAAAGTGGTCAGAAGGGGATAGACGAGAAGGCCAAAGATGATGATTAGACTTGATGTTATTATAATTGCGGTTGGGTGCATAGCTACTACTTGGATTTGCACCAAGAGTTTTTGGTTCCTAAGACCAACGGATGAGCTGTTATCCTTTAGGAGCATGTGTTGAGTGAGCCTCGGAGTCCAACCGAGGGGTCAGGAGTTTAGCAGGCTCTGATGCTGCAAGCCTCTCTCGGTGGACAAGGGGGTTTTAACCCCTGTCTTTAGAACCACAAACTAAGATTTTTATTAAACTATGTCTACAAATGGCTCAGCCTCAGATGAGTTCAGGCTTAAGGATTAGGAGGAGCAGGGGTAGGAGGTGAAGTGTTAGGAGTAAGTGTTCTCGGGTGTGGGTTGGTTCGAGGCCAATAATATGTGTTGGGAGGGGTCCTCGTTGTGTTATCAAAAATATATATAAGGAGTACCCGGCAGTAATTAGGGTTCCGGCTCCAGTAAGTAGAAGGGTAAACCAGGACCAGTTAACTAGTGAAGTAATAATTATTAGTTCTCCTATTAGGTTGGGTAATGGTGGGAGAGCAAGGTTCGCTAAGCTGGCCAGGAATCATCATGAAGCTATTAGGGGGAAGATTGTTTGTAGTCCTCGTGCAAGGAGTATAGTTCGGCTGTGGGTTCGCTCATAGTTTGTATTGGCTAGACAAAATAGGGCTGATGAGGTCAAGCCGTGTGCGATTATAAGAATAAGTGCTCCTGTGAAACTTCAGGGGGTTTGAATGAGGATTGCTGCGGCAACTAGTCCTATATGGCCTACTGAGGAGTAGGCGATGAGGGATTTTAGGTCTGTTTGGCGGAGGCAAATGGAGCCGGTTATAATTACTCCTCATAGGGCTAAGATAATGAATGGATAGCATAGTTCTTTGGTTAGTGGTTCTAGCATAATTATAATTCGTATCATTCCGTAGCCTCCTAGTTTTAGTAGGACGGCTGCCAGGACTATGGATCCTGCAATGGGGGCTTCTACATGGGCTTTAGGGAGTCATAGGTGGATTCCATAAAGGGGTATTTTGACTAGAAAGGCGAGGAGGCAGCCCGCTCAAAGAAGTTTGTCTGCGAAGGATGTTATAGGAGAGGCGGGGGTGTAGTGAAGGATAAGAAGGGAGGTTGTCCCGGTACAGCTTTGAAGATATAGAATTGATACAAGAAGCGGAAGTGACCCTGCGAGGGTATAAAAGAGGAAGTATGTTCCGGCGTTTAGACGTTCGGCTTGGCTTCCTCAGCGTGTGATAATCACAAGTGTTGGGATGAGGGTGGCTTCAAATATTAGGAAGAAGAGAACGACCTCTGTGGAAGCGAAGGCTAGGATAAGGAAGGCTTGGAGGGAGATTAGAAGTGAAATATATATTCGCTGCCGGTTAATTGGTTCAGGGGTTAAGTGGTTTTGGCTTGCGAGGATTATAATTGGGAGAAGTCAGCAGGATAATACCAGTAGGGGGGAGGAAACTGGATCTGTAGCTATATAAGGGTTTAAGGATTTTCATCCTGTTTCAGAAGTGCATGCAAATCAAGCTAGGCTCAGTATAGAGATTAAGAGACTCTGCGCTAAAACAGTTGGTCAGAGCCATTTAGAGGGGGTGTTTCAAGTTGTTATTACTAGCATAAGGGTGGGGATTAATACTTTTAGCATTGTAGGAGGTTTAAGTTTTGTAGTCGGTCTGAGCCATGGGTGCGGGCTGTTGCTACTAGAAGAGCTAGACCAGCGCTGGCTTCACAGACTGATAGGGCTAAAAGGATGATTGGTGCAGCGGCAAAGGTGGTGGTGTTTAATTGAAGTATTCACAAGGAGAGGCCCAGAAAAAGTGATAGTATTATAGCTTCTAAACATAATAGGGCTGAGAGAAGGTGGATGCGATTAAATGCTAGGCCAAAAAGTCCTGTGAGGAAGGCAATGGTGAATGCTGAATGGGTAACGGCCATTAGACAATTGTGGACTTTAACCACAAGCTTTTGAGCCGAAATCAAATATTCTACTTGTACTAATTGTCTATTCGGCCCATTCTAGGCCTCCTTGCATTCATTCGTAAACAAGTCCAAGGGTAAGGAGGATAAGGATGGCGGCTGCTCAAGAAAAAGTGAGGAGGGGGGAACAGAGTTGGTTTCCTCAGGGAAGGGGGAGGAGAAGTACAATTTCTAGGTCAAAGAGGAGAAAGAGAATAGCGACGAGGAAAAAGCGGAGGGAGAAAGGTAATCGGGCGGAGCCTAGAGGGTCAAATCCACACTCATAGGGGGAGAGCTTTTCTTGGTCTGGTGTTATCTGTGGTAGTCAGAAAGAAACAATGGCTAAGATAGTAGAGAGGGCTGCTGTAATAATTATAATTGTAGTAAGAAGGTTCATTATCTTTCCTTGGATT
>JAPSES010120232.1:0-16608 GCA_029822895.1 Maxillicosta whitleyi | reverse complement strand
CTATTCCTATTTTATTGATCCTTTGTAAAGCACTTTGTGACCTCCCTTGTCTGTGAAAGGTGCTATATAAATAAACGATACTTACTTACTTATTTACAGTTCAACTTTTAAGGAAGTTAAACTTAACTTTTTTTTTTTTAAATACAAAACAAATTTAAAGTCAACCAACACAGAATCCCTTAAAAACATGCAACACAACAAAATATAAATTAAAAATATTTACTCTTCAGTGCTACAATAAATAAACTAAAACTAAAATATAAGAACAAACTTTTAACTATTTACAGTTCAACTTTTAACCAACACAGATTAGGAATGTCCTTGTCTCTCCGTGTTGCTTTTCGCTCTCTCTCTCTCTCTCTCCTGTCCCCTGACTTTCCCAACCTTGTTTGTGCCACGGCTCAGACTTGACATTAGAAAAATCACAAGGCACACCACCAAACAAAAATGTCACAAAAAGTATATTTATTACTCTATGATTATATTCAAATGAATGTCCTTAAATTTTGACTTGGATTGGGACAGGGCTGAGTCATTACCAAAGTTGACCAGACTAGGAGAAAAGAGCTGAAGTTATTTTCTTTAGTGCATTAAAATCCTTTATAGGATATAAATATAGTGACTATTTTTGGTCATTTTGACACACATTATAAGATGACAACAACAGTCACAATGAGTCAACAATCCCAGGTCCAATGTGGTCCACAGGGTCTGTATAGGGACCACCTGTGCAAGAACAGTGCTTTGTTAGGTACCATGAAGTAATGGTACTAATGTAAGGATGTGGACAGGGGTCTGGAACAGCATGCATGTTGTTGGAATGATCTAAAAGTAATGTTCTAAAATACCATGCAATAATTTTTATGTATACTTCTTGGATGTGTGTGTGTTTCATTGAATTATATAAGAGGCAAGAGGGATTCATTGTATAAACGAGGCAAACATGGAGTACGTAAATATTAAATGTCATTTGTTGCATATAATAGATTTCCCTGATTCTTTCAATCCATTTTGGTGGTTCTGGGTTCCTCATTTAGTGTTAATTTCAATCTCCTATCTAATCTTAATTTTGGATGTATTAATGTAATATGTTGTGCCATCTTTGTCCAAACTTTAATACATTCAGGGCTGGATCTACTAAAGGTTTGTGTGTATCCAATTCATTACACACACGCAAAAAATGTACAAAGTGATTTACTAACAGTGGTTGCGTTTTTCAAAGGTGCAAAATAACGCGTCTGCATCCAATTATTATTAATATGAAATATGGGGTGTTTACATGCAATTGTGCTGGGAGGAGAAAATGTAAATATATTAATTGAGCATAAGCAAATTGATTAATCAAACTGTGTCTATATTTGACACACCTCAAAGGGAGGTGCAAACGGTTTGTGTGTATAATTGCGCACACATGGAAGTGGTTATTGTTGCAAGGAGACATTAAAACAGTGAAAGAAGATGCAGAGAATGCATTTTTCATTTCATTTTTGGAACCCCCTAAGGTCTAACGTGCTTTATGTGTGTGCCTACTAGGTGGACATTACACGTGATGGCTGTGGAACAGAGAAGCTGTGTTTGGAGACACCAGCTAACTGTGACCCCACTGAAAACAGCAGCATGTGTCTGTTCCTGTCTTCTGACCTCACTTCGTCATCTACCAATGAACCCGTACTGTCCTTTGAACTGAGAGGATACTCAATGGGTTACATCGCAATGGGACTGACCATGAACGCATCACAGGTAACACACATCCACTGGCATCAGCATATAGAAAAAACACAGGTAGCTTGTAACAAATATCTACGTGCAAAATTGTAGAAATGCTTGTGCAGATAATGAATAAAAAGAAGAAAGTAACTGCAATGATTAAATTTAGAGTGGATTTTGGTTTTAATGGTAGCCATGTTGATTTTAAATACATTTTTGGGTGCCGGACCTCATGTCTCATAATGAGAAATATGAAAACACTGCTTTAACCTTTCTATAGATAAAGAGGATCTAAATTATAAAAGCCAAGGGGCCTCTGTGTGTGTGTGTGTGTCTTGGGAATCACACAAAATCCAGACATACAAATATATTTCTGATCAAAGATGATAGTGGTGAAAAGAGCAATATTTTAGGAGAAATTAATAATTTTGGCATACAATAGTCTTACAGTCACATTGTTATGCCCAGAACGCTTTGGCTGTGACTGCTGGACAAATGTGGAACAGCATGCATGAATACACAACAGCATAAAAGCTGCTACATCTAGAACCTGTGGCTCCCCAGGGGTCAACGCATTAGTACAGCCTCTCTTACATCTCGTTGTGCGTGTTTAGAGATCGTGCGGACTCTGAGTTCCTGTCAGGCGTGGAATTGTCACAGAGTTAAAATTAAATCGGAGGGGAAGTATGTAGTAAGTATTTAATGGGTGGGTGTGTCTTGCTCAAAAAGTGAGGCCCGCAAGTGGTCTGCTCACCTTTTTGGAAGTAGGAAGAAGTAAGGAGCACATAAGATGTGTACTTCTGTCGCACACAATGAGTGGGAGAATTGTACGTGAATTGCAAGTGAAGCGTACGTTTTCAGAAATTGTACTTATGAAGTAAGAGAAACGTAAGGAGCACAGAAGACAATCGTGCGTCAAATTGGAAGAATGCACGGAAAATCACAATAATATAAGAGGGTGCACCGAGTCTGTTCATCATTCACTGTTTCAGCATCCAATATGGCACTACCAAGAAGGACGAGCCATCGTCTTTTACAGCTGTTGTTGAAAGAGGAAGACCATGATGCAGTGCTTGCAGTAGTTGCTCTGGTTGCTGTTGTGTTGTTGGGGGTCCAGCGGCCGGCTGTAGAGGGACACCAAGTGCAACAGAGGGGGCGGTGATGGTGGAGGTAGTGTACTTTCGGAGCATCTGGTGGGCCTCCTCTGAGAACATGTCCCATTTCTCCTCTGACACACGATGTAATCTGGACCCAAACCATTGCAGAAATGCCTCCTTCTCAGCCGACAGCCCTAGCTCTCGCTCTCGTATCTGAAATCACACAATGTACAAAAATTCATGTTATGGGGAATAATTATTATAAATAATAAGTCATATTTTTCACATTATTGTCATTATTATTATTCCTCTGACAATATCTATTAAAAGTCACAGAAATAGAGCATCTAAAATAATACCCTTTGAGCCAAGACTTCAGATTCCTTGGGTCTGTCCAGAAACTTCAGCAGTGCCTCGTCCATCCCCGTCTGTGTCCTTAACCGCTTGCGCTTCTTCCCCTCTGACACACCGGACACGCTGCTGCTGGCTGAGGGCACATTGTCACCATCGTCCACCCCATCCCCACTCTCTGGCTCTGCCGAGGTTGCCGGTATCTCTGGTGGCTGTAAAATGAAAAAAAGAAATTTCACAATACAGTCACAAATACACTTTCATTCTGCAGTTGTATCAATTATATTGATGTTGTGATTTAATGCACATTGTGGTACTCCAAACTTTTAATATTCAAGTTCTGAGATCTACAAAGGCTTCCTTTGATCATTTACCTGTGTGTCATGAGAGTAGGACCTAGGAACAATGTATGGGCGGAGGAACTTGAAATTGCTCAGCTGCCACTTTTTCCGGACTGTCAGAACCTCTTGCCCTGAGCCATACTTCTTCTTGCGGGGGTTCATCATCTTTCCAACTTGTGTGCGCTGGTTCTTAAACCAACCTTGAATCTTAGATGCTGAGACATAACATGAAAACACCACTAAATAAAGGTCTGGAAATTACACAGTATAATGTTTTTACTACTGCAACATGGCTGAAAGCATTTCTTATACTTCCTTCTTTTCCCAATACATTGAGGAAGACGGCGTGACGTCACAATCACGTGACCTTCACAGCGGCATTGAGTGCTTTACATCCACTGGAAGTGTTCTTTTTTTTTTTTTTTTTAAGCGTAATTTTGTTCGTGTCTGCTAGATAACAGCTATAAAATGAGTTACCAATATCAAGAGGAGTTCCCTGTTGAGGAGTTAGTACGATATAAAACAAAGATAAGTGTTGTGGGGCTGAAAAGAACAGATATAAGGCTTTTTTGGGGGACGTTTGTTTACTGCCGAGATTTCACCCAAATAACAAGCAAGCATACTCCTTTGTTTCACGCAGTTGTTGACCCACTTTCATCCTTGCAAAAAAAAAGGCGCTTCTGGTTGCTATGCAGGTCACGTGACACTGACCCGGATGTCCGGCTTCGAGAATTTTAGTAGAGATGTTGGGGAATATTTTTACATATTTGTTGCCAAAAATTTCACTCACCATCACAGTTCAGTTGGGCGGCCATTTGGTCCAGAACCTTCTTCTTGTACTGAATTTTGCTGTACTTGGAGTTTCCCTTGTTGTAAAACTCGTCATGCTGCTCAAAAAACTCCACAAGTCTGGCCTCCTCCTCACCGTTGAAGTCATAGCGAGACATGCTGTGCTTGCCTGTGGCACTTGTGGTGCTTTCTGCATCAGACTCCACACCTGAGACTTCTTCATCATCTTCTTCTTCTTCATCATCATCCCTTTTCCATTCTCTCTCATCTGCAGCTACTTTTCTTTCCCTCTCTTCCCTTCTCCTCAGTTCTTCTGATTCCTCTTCTCTGCTATTCTTCCCCTTCCTGCTACCTGATTTTCCCTTGGGAGCCATTGTGTACAACATGTGGACTCACAACAGAAAATGTCGACGCGGAACTGAAAGCACGCTGTCCGTATGCTCTTATGTAGGAGCACGATGCACCTACGTATGCCTTAACATGTACTTCTGGCGCACTTTTTTATCGCGCTGATCACGTTCGTCGTCTGAGTGTGACGTACTTCACAAGTACCGGAAGTTCTAACACAAACCGTAACAACAATGGCGTCCCCCACGTAACCATGGAGAATAGGGAGGAAGAAGTGCGCGCCGCTCACCCCCCTTTTGTTAACACGTACATTGAAAGCAAGTGGAAAGTAACAGCTTCTTGCATGGTAAGTACGTATTCGTGGGAAAATACCCCGGAATTGTTGCATGTTTTGTCTGCGTTACACGCCAGCCTATCGAACTTACTCAGTACTTTCGTCTTGCAAACTCCGAGCGTGCCACAGCCATGTCGTAGCGAAAAACTAGCCGGCCAGTTTTTAGGCTGTGTGCTATGTTTGCAACCACAAAAAAGTACTTTTCACTTGCGTGCATCTCACTACTTGGCCCATTTTTGGCATGAAAACCACTCGTAAAACCACGCACGGCCGGATGTAAGAGAGTCTGACGTCATTTCCGGTATTTCAGTATTGACCGCACATGTCTATGATATTGACCATAGTACTAATAGGGAACGTGAGCTGGGCTTAGACTGTCGTGAGACAGGTTAGTTTTACCCTACTGATGATGTGTTGTTGCAATAGTATAGTACTCTATAGGATGTCTATGTCTATACCCTATTCTGCCCCGCCCATTTTAACGGTGAAATCTCTTACGCTTTGTGTTACAACTTCCGGTTAGCCTGTTCCTGTAGCTAGTAAAGCTGGAGATGAATTGGCTATTGATGGCGTCCCCCACGTAACCATGCAGAATAGGGTCAATAACTGACAATACCTGCAAAATAGTAAATGGTCCATCAAACTATTTTTGTTCACGAAACTCATTTGTTGTTGTTGTTTTGGTGTTGGATAAGAAAAAGAAACAAAGTGAACACATTAATGTGCAGTACTGAGATAAACATGAAAAACACCCAAAAACAATAAAGGTAATTTCAGAAACATTAGTCATTACAGACAAACCAACAACACCTGAGACAGAAGGGTTGTCAGACTATCACATCCTTTTACTGACTCACTGTCTTTTCAGCCTTTTGTGTTTACACTCCTGATTCTTTCCTCAGGGTATGGCCATGCTTTTTGTCTGCGCTCAAAACAGCTCAAACAATGGGAGTTTTTTCTTCCGCACAGCAAGAAGGAACAACAGCTACCCTAACATGCCACCCATGCTGAGATCTAGGGTGAGACCTTAGACTGTCTGTCTGTCTGTCTATCTGGCATAAATTCAAAGTATATTGTGTTTGTTGCTTTTTATCACTTTACCTCATTGTATGTTTTTTCAAATTTTCCATCCAGAATGTGTCAGAAATCCGAGGTGTGGCAAACGGTAACGTCATTAGATGTGAGTTCAATGTCCCTGGCCTGAACTTCTCCAACATTAATTACACTGTCCTTCTTGGATCTGGGAATGTGACCGGTGGTAAGTGGACACAAACAGTTTTATGTACATACACATTCCCCATGTGACACTGATGCAGTGAATACCTTTTCATTTCTAAAACACCCATCAGTTTTTGTTTTAATGGAAAAAGGTCATGTGGTCTGATGAGTCCAGAATGACCCAATTCCAAAGTGACAGAAACATCAGGGGGAGGAGAGAGGTGGATAAAGTGATTACCCATCATGCTTAGTGCCTACAGTCAAGCCTGTGGTGGCAGTGTTATGATCTGGGGTTGATTCAGTTAATCAGTGCTAGGTTGAGCAATATTATGTGTCTAGAAAATGATGTTGCATGAGCTTATAGCAACAATGTTAGATGGATCTGTGCTGTAAGCAAATGTAAAGGTGTCCCACAAAACATTGGGGTGTCTTTTTTTTTCTGATTGTTTTTCCTGAAGCACACAGAGTTTGAGTGGAGTAGAGTGGAATTTATGGAGAGCTCAGTGTTTCAAAGAATGTGGATTCTTACAAAACTGAACCAAAATTTACAGACCTGGACATGTAATAATAACACAAAAATAAAAACTGTGGCTGATGTAAATGTGTTGAGTTCAGTTTATGTATTTGGTTTAAAAAAAACAAAAAAAAAAACACTGAACATAAACCCAGTGAAGTGGTTTTAATGTTGACAAAAGTAATCAGGATGAGTGGTTTAGGAAACAGAAATCTGTGAATTATTTCATTTGTAATTAAAGTGTTGAAAAATGGCTTAAAATAACCTCTTTTCCCATCTGATAATTGTCCTAAACTGTACATGTTAGACAGGAAACTACAGACATCACATTTATTTTGACTTGATTGAAGAAAAAAAAAATCGATACAATCACAGGTTCAAAATCCCTTCAAAGTTACTTAAGACCTTACTCGTTTGTTGGTCAGTGTTGAAAAAAAATGAAGCCCAAAAATATCCAAATAAATGCTCAGTTCTATCTGTTACCATGGGCATGTCCTGACTGACTGAAGTCTTAACTTGCTCTTCTACCTGGTTTTCTTCTTCAGGTTCCCTTGATACCTTCAACGTACGCCTGACAAGAGGTCCTCTAAACCTGACAGACGTCACTAGTGGCAGCAGCAACCCCACCAGCCCACCACCAACTACCACCCCAGCCCCAACCCCATCACCTGTACTATTCATTAACTTTTTCATTTTCATTGTGTATAATATTTCATGAACCTGAAATTCACATTTTTAAATGTGTTTACATCTGTGTTTGTTGACCAGTTGAACATCAATCGTAACACCTGTGGAACAGGTAAACTATGTGTGGAGACACCAGGTAACTGTGATCCCGCTGGGAACAGCAGGTGTCTGTTCACGTCTATAATCGTCAAAAACTCAATGCCTCCCAATGGCGCTGACCTGTGCATGGAACTGCGAGGAGACTCCAGTGGGTACATAGCAGTGGGACTCACTTCACCTAGCTCTATGGTAATACAGACTTTAGAGGATTCAGCGCCTGAATTCTGACTTATTATATGATGTTTTCTTAGTGTGGCAGGACAAACAGGTGTTATTAACCAAACATGAGCTCATACAAAAATGAGACTGAGAATATTATTAGAATGAAATGTTTGACCAGTAAAAGGGGGATATGAGGGTCACACACGCTTCCATGACTCTTGCTCACTTTGTTCACTTTTACCGCTGTTTCTTTCTTCAGGATATGGCCATGGTTTACGTCTGTGCTCAGAACAGCTCCAACAATGGAAGCTTCTTCTTCGGCACATTTCACAGGAACAACTCTAACCCTGATGCTGCGCTCTCTTCAGTAGACACGGTGAGGCCTCAGATTTACTCTGTAATTATGTACTCAGTATTATAGTAACTTCAAATTTTCGTCTTCCAACTAAAACTCATTGCTAGTTATTTTGAGAGACAGTCAAAGTAACACAAAGTTTTAGGTATGTTACTGCATTAGACAATATGTCACATTGTAGGTTGGTTAATAAAACCATAAATCACCCCTGATTTCTGTATGGTTTGTGTTGTCAGTAGCTGAACTAAAGATCTGTTGGAATCATCCAGTCACAGTTTAGTCTGAACTGTGGGTCAATAAATGACAAGTTAGCAAAAATATCATCACATAGTAACTTTATACTTCCATAGAAGAAATGCAGATGTTCCAGGCAAAAAAACTCCATTAGTTTTCATTAAAGCTGTGACCAGTGGTGAAAACAAAAACAGTGCTCTCAGTGGTTCTCCTCCCATCTTGTCACTTACTGTTACTTTTGCCAGACAGAGTGACTCACTACTTCGTCTAGTGGTCACATAAATACAAAAATTTTAACTCAACCATCCAAATCCAGATTTGAAAATGTGATCTGATATTCCAGTTCCAGCGTAAAATTCCAAATTCATATCCATAGACACTCAACAGCACAATGACAAAATAAGTCAGAATCATTTAGGAGAGTCTGTATAAAAGACGTAAATCAACTAAATTTGGATTGTGGTTTGAGATAAAAGCCCATAATCAGGCTATAAACGTAAAAATCTATTAAAATTCTAAATTTAAAATTAAAAAAATTGTAAATCCATATTCCATTGCAAAGTCCCAATTCAATTCTGACAGTAAAACTCCCAATTCTTCATTATGATTTCAGAAAAATCAAATCTGTATTTTTTGCAACATTCCAAATTCTAAAACATGAAATACAACCTCCAATTCTAAATTTCAAATTGAAAAATATGCCAGATTATATTAATAATAATAATAATAATAATAATAATAATAATAATAATAATGAACTGTTGTAATTGTTTTGGTTCTGTACACTCACTCTCTGGATGTAGTTTGTGTATCAATTTTTGTAAAAAAAAATAAATAAAAAAAAACATCTTTCAATAAAAAGAGAATAAAAAAAAAAAAAAATACGCCGCACTGTCAGTATGTATAAATTCAGCTCAATCTATTAATTTTCTTTCAATCTTAGTATTTTGTTTTTATTTGACTGTATAATCAGTAAGAAGTCTTTTTGTTTTAACTGCGTATATAGTGTTAATGTGCTGCTTCAAAAATGTTGACCATTGTTCAAGTTTCCATTTAAACATTTAATTTGACATAAAATATACTGTATATGTTGAGGTGTTTTCCCTTGTGTTATGTTATTTACAATAAATTTCCCAATAATTACTGTATTAAAACACATCCTTGAAGCCAAAGGATCTTGTACTTATTTGATCTTGTCTTTCCAGGCTGCGAAAAACATCCAAGGTGAGGTGAATGGTGATGTCATCAAGTGTGTCTTCAAGATCCCTAATGTCAACTCCACAAAAAGGAACCCTGCCACTATCTTCTCTGTCCTCCTTGGAAATGGAACTGTCAACGGCAGTAAGTGGACACAGACTTTATGTACAGCCATCATTGTATACTTTTCCCTCAGTGTCTTGTAGAAACATGCTGTTCTCTGGTTTTTGTCTTTAGATTCCCTCAGTGCCTTCAATGTCCTCCTGAGAACACGTCCTCTGAACCTGGCAAACCCCAATCTGGGCAGCGACAATGGAACTGTCAGCGCACAGGGACCCGACAGCACCCCCACACCAGGTTCTCCCGGCAGTGCAAATGATGCTGGGTCCTCCCATCCTCATGGTAACGCACAGCTGCTGAACACTCACATTCCACTTTCCCAATTTTGCTTCTTGTTGAGTTTATATACAAAACGATATAAAATAGCCTGAAGGAAACATTACATAAAGTCATAATTGTCATAATTTCACATAATTGTGAAATGTAGATCAAATATACTTCCATTGTAGGTTTTACGTTTGTCTTATCCGTTCATCAGAGGCTTTACAGCTTAGGGAAGTTTAATCGGTAAATTCCACAAAATTGTCACGACTGGTACAAAGGACATGAACCCAAATGCAGAGAAAGACAGGAAACAAGGGATATAAATGAGAACAGTTTATTGAGAAAGACAACAGGCAAAGATCAAAATCCAAAAGGTAAACAAAATTACAGGCAGGGAAAAAGCAGAGAAAGGGTACAGATTCAAGCGAAAGTACAAAAACCAGGAGAGCAGTCCAACAGGGCAGAGGTACCGACTGAGGCAGGCAGAGACGGAGGTCCAAATCCAGAAAACAGGTCCACATAGGCTGGTCACGAGACAGGCTAAGAAACAGACTAAGAAACCACAACTGACGCGACGAACTAGCAACGAGACACTGACAAGACAGGAGTAATATACACTGGGGTATGAGGAGAAAACAAGACACAGGTGTGAAACATTAGGGCGGGGTCAGACAATTACACAGGTGGGAAAGACGGGGAACCAGAAATAAAGATAACAAACACCACACAGGAGGGAAACTACAAAATAAAACGGGAAGAGACAAGACAAAGACTAAAGACTGGGGGCAGATGTGACACAAAATGATGGTAGGGCTGTCGTGATAAAGAAATTGTGCTGAATGATTAATTGTCTTTTCTGTTTATTTTACACAATTTGTATTGCATAAACCTCACAATAGTATGTTGATACAGATATAGTATATCAAATGAAGGGTGGCCATCTACTGCCAACACTGGAACATTAAAAACTATAACTCTACTCTTACTGAAATATACAAAGATGTCACAGGTAAAGGCAGGAACCAATAGAAGTGAAGCTCCATTTGGTGGTGCTAATTCTTCACCAAATGGAAGGGGGGGTTATCAAATCTTATGTACATAATGAAATATGAGATTTCTATTAATTTCATCAGATAATTATATTGTGTATATATATGCAAATAAATCGCAACTGGCATGAATATGGATCAGGGCGATTATTATGTAACAATCATGACGAAATGTATAGAATTATTGCCCTTCAGGAACTTTTCATTTTGCGATGCTTTATAAAGTGCTCCTTAGTGGGTTTTCTGCACTTTTGACAACAGTATCGTGTCATATAAATGGTTAAACTCCCCCGATTTCACAGTTACACACATGCAATGGTTTGCACATTTCCTACACGTATCCCAGTCCATAACACTAAATGTAGTTAGGGTCCACTGCTTTCTCACACAGTTAAACAATTATTGTGCAATAACATCTGGCTGTTCATGTCACTCTCATGATCCAGATCAGATTCAGTTCAGTGAAATATACTTTCCATTGTCAATAAGGAACAAGGAAAAAGATACGATTCTTCTACAATTGTTTGTGTCAGGGCTGATGTAAGAGTAAGGTGTGGTGCTCAAAAATGTTACAAGGCAGGTTATGTGCGTATTGTCCTCTTCATGGCCGACTTCAGAAGGAGCAGTTTTCGGCAGCTGCTGCCCGATGCAGTTTTAGGCAGGGAGTAAAATTCGGCACAACATAAGCCAATAAAAACAGACTTTTTGGGAGCCACAATCTGACTGAAGATTCGAAATGATTAAGTGATATAATATAAAAGTTCTACAAATTAAACATGGCAGGTTTGAGAAACTGAATATAAAAACCAACTCATTCTATTACATTCCCAGGGTAAAAATATGCATTGTTTACGTGTGGCGCCTAGGACATTGTCTGATAAATGCCTGATGTGTTTCCTACCAGCTCTGCTCCTGCTCAGTGTCCTCGTACTGTCCGTCATGTTGAAGAACTGAAAAAACTCCCGGCGACATTTTTGGTCTGAAGGACACAATGAAGACTAATGATGTGCTGGATTTTACCAACATAGGAGCGTCAATAAAAGTGAAATGAAATATTTTTTTAACAGAATTTTACACCATTGTTTGTACCTGTGGTGCACTCTGCTGGTCATTTACCAGTCTGGACTGGAACAACAGGAATAGTTTAGTGTTGCTGCTTCTTTATTACTTCCAAGTTGTATTACATTCCAGAATACTTGCTACTGTTATTTAAAAGTAATTCCTTACCTTATAATATTAGTCTCATACCTGTAATGTGTTACATGACTCCTGTATTACTTTTGAGTTACTTTCACCAAAATCTGTACAGAAGTAGAACTTAACCTTCTAAAATGACAAAATGTACGTCAGAGCGTTTTACATCCGGTAGACCAGTGTTTCCCAACCAGTGTGCCGTGGAAAATAATCCAGTTCCACCTGATTGGTTCTGTAAGCCCACAGTGTGATCCAGACCCATAAACTGCACACACCAATGATCCAGTCTGTAACAACAGTCTGCTGCTTCTGTTTGAGAATAAAAGTAAAAGTGAACTGGTTCTGATGTGGTGGTTCTGTTGGTAAAACCCCCTCAGTTCTGATGCATGGATTAGTGAGTTACCCGTGAACCCCAGGTATCAGGTTGGGGCAGGAGGGATATGCATCCCATAATATACAACAATATACAACAGACTTCAATCCTGGGGCTCAGTCTGGTGCACCCCTCTGAGCTTTCAAATTCCAATTCAATAAATATACTTTTTTGTGAAATTTTTGGTCGGTGGTGTGCCTTGTGATTTTTCTAATGTCCAATATGCGCTGTGGTACAAAAAAGGTTGGAAACACTGTAGTAAAGTGTGATATGGAGCAGCATAATGCCTGTTCTATCCAGGTTCGAACAATAGAGTTTATATTTGGCAAAGTCGCAGCTCAAGGTAATGACAGAAACGATGGCAGATCATCTGAGCTTCTGTTTCTTTATCTTATCGCTGTCACCCTCTGTCAGTGGAGTGGTCACATGACAACATACCAGATGTTTTTTTGTTTTTTTTAATTGCTACTGTTTTTTCTCATCGTTGATATTTCTTTTGGTTTTGGACAAACGTATTTGACTATTACGTTCTTCTTGTCGTTATCTCTGACAAACTCAAAGTAATGAGCATACGTCCATGTGATGAATGTACTCTTTTATGTCACCTCCACCAGAAAACTTTCCTGACACATTTGTGATTTGTTATGGTTTTGCAGTCTTGATGTTTTTTTTGTTTGTTTTTTGTTTTTTTCATTTGAGAAATTATAGGCAAAACGTGTGTTGTAACACAAGCACTATTGAACATGTAGCAAGTAAAATATTACTGAAAATTGATGAGTAATGCCTTACACTACTTCATTACAGCCAAAAGTAATCCATTACTGTAATGGATTACTTTTGGAATGTGGTATTCCCAACACTGGTTAGCTCCAGTTTCTCCAAAAGCAATTAAAAACAGACAGAAGTGTTATGTACAACTTCTTGGTATGCAGCAACTAAACCTTATTCATGCGTGAATAATCTGTGAATGTACAATATTTGATGGTGCAGGGAAAAATACTTTTTTGATTATATGATTATAAGTTGTTAAAAGCAGATATTAATAAATAAATTGTGTGCTATATTTTACTCTTGTCTGTGGCATTATTGAATTGACTTTTAAGTGCTGTTTATTTTGCCTGAAATGACACTTTTACTTGGTTTTTCAGACCGAACACTTAAAGGAATCTATTTTTAATTTACTCTCAATACAAAGTAAGAAAGCACTGACAAGTAAAAATGGATGACATCTGACAATCTTATAGTTGACGACTGGATTAAAGTGATTTGTGATATTTTTGTTTGAGAGAAACTAACATTGATTCTAAGACTGAAGGAAGAATCGTTTTAAAAATGTTGGAAAGCTTGGTATGAAAATGAGTTTTTGTTAAAACTTTATGCAAACAGATTAAATACATTAGATATTAAGGAACTTTCTTTAGGGTTTATTTTATGTTTTTCATTTCATCAAGTGTACATGACTAAAATCACCTCCCATCCTTAACTGTTGTGAGTTCATAAATATCAGATTCAGATTCAACTTTATTGTCATTACACACATAAACAAGTACCAGGTAAAGAAATGCAGTTTGGCATTCAACCAGAGATGCAAGAGGCATTAATTGAAAGGATTTTACATTATATACAGTGAAGGAGTGGATATATATTAGTATAAACAAAATAAAAAAATATACAGATATGCTGCAAATAAGGTGCAGTGGACATGGTGTATATATATGAATGATAATAATGTGAATGATATAATAATGATATGATAATGTGATACTATACAGATTGTGGACATACTATGTGTATTATAAAGGTATTTAACTTATTGGGATATGAACATAAAATATATATGCAAAAATACAATTACTAGTTATTTTGTGTTTATCATCCCCCCCACCCCCCATTTTCAGGCTTTAATCCTCTGAGTTTTCTTTAACATACAAACAATAATTCATTTAATCAAGAACAAAAAGCCCTCTTGTTACATCACATAACACATGGGCTCACTACCCCGGTCCAGGTCCAGGAGATAAACAGCTCTGCAGTTCAGTGTAAATCACATTATCATCCAGTATCAAAATTCTGATTATCCAGTGTATGAACTCTCAAAGATGTAAATAGTCACCAGCATCCAAAAGCATCTACTGATCTAAAACGATCTATAACTGTAGAGCCGCTAATTGTATCTGTACTTCAATTCAGGTAAAATACAGATAATTTTCTCCACTGAAATCAGATGAGTCTTATTTGAACATTCAGATGTGAACATGGACACACCATCCTTTTCTGCATTAATTCACTAATAAAACTTATGTAATTTTACCAATTTAAGTGATTGTAGATGCTTATTTTACATTTTGTTATAGAAAGTCATTTTAGCTGCAGTTTTCAGTTTTGATATAATTTTTATGAACATCTACATTAAGAAATTATACAAAGGAAATGAACAGATTTTCACTGCAAAACGCAAAAGAAAAATAGTGATG
This sequence comes from Maxillicosta whitleyi, assembly GCA_029822895.1. Taxonomy (NCBI): domain Eukaryota; kingdom Metazoa; phylum Chordata; class Actinopteri; order Perciformes; family Neosebastidae; genus Maxillicosta; species Maxillicosta whitleyi. Next base: position 1,701 of record JAPSES010120232.1, on the reverse strand, counting down.
AATCACTTGTAAAAGTTTGTAGCAGGAAAATCATTTGGAAGCGACCAAACTAGTTCTAGATCTTTGAGGATTAAGGAGAACTCCTAAAGTAGTACAAGACTGAAGAACACTGATAAAGTCAATTCTGTTTTCACACCAAAGAAAAACAAAGCACAGAATCCAATTTTAATATTTTATTGCAATTTATTCCTTTACAGTTAAACTGAAAAGTATAAAAAAAACTGACATTAACATACAAACACACAAGGTCAAACAAACTCACCATTGAGGAAAACAAATACATGTAACCTAAAAACGTACTCCATCTTCTGTAACTCAATTTTATCCTTATTTTAAGACATGTCCCTCGAGCTGTCGTCTCTGAGAACATTCCAGTCCATGTTTCTGCCTACTTGTGAAGACAAGTAATGATGTGGTAAAAAAACACAAACCGAAATCTACAGCTAGTTATTCCTGTTACAGTGATACCGGACAACTGGCCGAAATGGCGAAAACAACGGTTTGTGAAACAATGGACAACAGAGTCGGGGCACCATGCTTTGTGAGTTTGTGTGCGCACATGTTTGTGATTCGTATCTACAATATGAGTGTTAAAACAGGAGTCCGAGTTCCCTATGGAAGCTGTGAGTACGCCGCATGCGTCCGTCGCACCAATGCCTAGGAGTCCTCTTCACCGTTGACACTGTCAGCATCGTCATCTCCTTCCACATGCTCACCTTCCTCCTCTTCCTCTTCCTCCTCCTCCTCCCTCTCTTGACTCTTTACCTGCAGCGTCAGAAAATTAAAATTGTGGTGATAAAGCACCGCAAATAAATAAATGAATGAATGAATGAGGGCTGAGCTGGAACAAAATGTACCGCCAGGCACCGGCTCGATGGTTGTTATTGTAACCCTAGGCAACATTAGTGGAAATTGAACCACCATGACGTCAAAGCTCAGATCTACAACAATAAGACATTTTTCCACTGCTAGAGAAAAAAAAAAAAAAAGATGAAGCTGCAGTGTTTGAACAGGCTATCATTAAAAGCCGCCAACCTGCTCATAATCTTCATTTGTTTGTGAAAAGTCTGGAAATGATAAAAGCTGTTTATCACTTTTCTAGGAATAAACCTTCGTGGTGACAAATATAAAAACAGAACAAAAAGCAATAACAAAATCAACCCATCTGAAAATAATGGTGTAAAACTAAACAAGTATCTTATCCAGTATGTGTTTGAACTCATTAAATGCATTTTGCCTGGTGGCTTTGGCTAGACTTAAGGCCCATTTAAGCTCTACGTTATGTTTATGGACAGAGTGTTCTGTCCGTCCTCTACATCCATTACGTCCCCAATTCTGTCTGTTTCCTGGGAGTTTGGAGATGTGAACTCCAACGGAGAATACGGAGCACTACCACCAAGAACTGTGAGGGTAGTGTTGAGATTTGAAGAGAATCATTTACAGAAATGGCAGAATTTTTAGAGTAAATGTGTGTGAAAAACTACTGACATTTATGACAACTTCCCTTCTCAATACCCACAGCAGTGAAACCTCCATTACCACCATGTTTGTTATTGACTTCCTCCTCCTTTTCTTCTAATGGCCTGTTTCCACTCCATGGTACCGGCTCTACTCGACTCTTTTGCTTTTCCATTACGAAAAAGGACCTGGAATCTGGGACCCGATACTAGTTTTTTAGAACCGCCTCAGCCGAGGTTCCAA
>JAPSES010120223.1:0-16608 GCA_029822895.1 Maxillicosta whitleyi | reverse complement strand
ACCGAGCTCCTCCCCCTATCTCTAAGGCAGAGCCCAGACACCCTGCGGAGAAAGATCATTTCGGCCGCTTGTATTCGCGATCTCATTCTTTCGGTCACGACCCAAAGCTCATGACCATAGGTGAGGGTAGGAACATAGATCGACCGTAGACACAGAGCTTCACCTTTGGGCTCAGCTCCCTCTTCCCGATGACGGACCGGTGCAGAGTCTGCGTTACTGCTGACGCCGCACCAATCCACCTGTCGATCTCCCGCTCCATCCTTCCCTCACTCGTGAACGAGACCCCGAGATACTTAAACTCCTCCCTGACCCGGAGGGTGCAATCCACCCTTTTCCGGTTGATGACCATGGCCTCAGATATGGAGGTGCTGGTATATGGTTTGATGTTTTTATTTATTAAATGGCAGAGGTACAGGACATGTTGAGCTGGACAGATATATTTGGACCTGACACATTTTTTGATTGGCAGTACTCATTGTTTCTCATTTAAAATAAAAATAAATAAATAAATAATGGACACTGTGGACTTACCTATGAGTTTTCCAGTGCTGTCTCTGAGGGGGGCTCCTCCTCCGCCTCGACCCCAGGGCTGGTGGTTCTTCATGTCAGCCTCCAGCTGGGCCTCGTACCGCTCCTTCTCTTCCCTCTCCAGACGCTTCCGCTCCTGTTGCTCCTGAATCTTCATTAGAATATTTTTCATTACATTGAATTAATGACATTCAACAAGAAACCCTGCAAAAGGTATTTTTCTTCCCACCAGTAGAAACATACTATTAACAGAGAAATGAAATGTTCCAATTCTGATGATTAATAATGCATGTATTTTCCAACAAACAGAGACTTCATACCTGTCAGGATACAAAAACACCAAATGCACTGGTCTGTGATTACAAGTAACATTTAATCATTAAGTGGAGCTCATGTCATGAGACGATTAGTCTAAAGGGAAACTAGTGACATTTTAACAGTCCTGCCATAAGGGTGAAACAACAATCAGGACAATATACTAATACCACATACTACAGACGCACAGATACCACCATTTTCCAGATCGAGTACAAGTACTTACGATTACTTGCCAATACCGAGTATTGATATGAGTACTTAATAATACCATTACAGTTCTTAGTTAGTTTTGAAAGTGTGCTTCATTGTGGTTGTCATTAGTCTAACTGGAACAAAGTGCTGCTGGAATGAGCATTTCTCAATCATCCCACCAGGGGGTGCCGCTCTTATTTAACCACAGTGGCCAAATACCACAAAGAAAAGTACCGTTTTTTAAGAAGAAGAAAGTCAGTAATAACAAAAATGGAGACAACAGCGGTTACACTAATGTGATACTAATGTTGAAGTGTTTCCGCTGGTAAGACTTAAACGTGAAGCTTCAGGAGGAAGAGAAAAGATAAATGAGCTTTAAGTTTCATTTTCACTGGACCTGGAAAATGGACAGAATTGCATTTGCAGAAGACAGACAGAACCCTCTGTCTGTGTCCACCTGTGTCTTTAACGTTACTTGCAGTCAGTGTTATCCTTGTCATTGTCACTGCTGACATTCCTCCTCTGCCGTGTACCTGCTTCACTTAACTGTGAATATCATGCTTCTGTAAGCAGTATTAGTGTGGTTGTATCAGAGTACTTTTACGAGTACAAGTACTCTGAATACACTCAGTATCAGACAGATACTGGTATCGGCATCAGTGCATCCTTACTACATACCAATACCCCCACCCTACTACACAACACTTTGCCCCTCCTTTTCAGAGATACACTGCCTAGTCAGGGACTAATTTTGAATTAAAGATAATTGTAAACTATAATGAACTCAGTTATTGGCCTTGGAGTCATTCAGTTCAACCAGGACAAACATTATTCTGCCCATGTCTTAACTTTAAGTGTGATCGCATTTAGTAATCTGACGAATTGAGTGAATAATCTTCCTCACTAATTTTCTAAGATAAACTTTTCAATATGCTTTAAAAAAAAAAATGAATAGGGCGACGAAACTTGGAGATATTGGTTGGAAAAAAAAACTTTCTGATGGGCAAACAGAATTCCTGATATTACTATGCAACGCTGCTCTATGGGCGGGTGGGGGTACAAAAGCTGACACTGAAATACCATAAATGGCATGTAGCCTGCAAGAATAGAGGATTAAGTTTCTACCACACAACCATAAAGGTCCCATTATGCTTCTGCGGTAGACTGTCGCAGATATTTTGATGCAGACAGTTTTCATTTATGGTTGTTCGGGGAGGTGTAGGTGTGCGCCATGTTATTCACCGCCACAACGCAAGGGGACGCGAAGTCGCAGTTGTAAGGAGTAGTTTGTGCAGTGTTTATCTTCCGGTTACTGTGGAGCAACAGGTCATTGAACGATGGCGACTGGACGAGAGAGAACGCTGAGTTGGGGCTGATGGACCTAGAACCTGAAAGGCTTCTGGTTCTATCATTGGCAGAGAGGCCGAGGAGAAAACGTTGCAGAAGGTGGGCTGAATGAGTGACAGGAAGGGCAGCGGAAATACGTGTACAGTGGGTGTACAGCGGACCAATCACAGCCCTCTTTTCTTCTATTGTCTGCAACGCTGTCTGCACAGGTCAGAATTTTTGGAGGAGTGCGCTGACTGTCTGTGACGGTGCCGCACGTCGCAGATGATTTGCCGTGTGAACATAAATTGGGCTTAAGAAGCAACAGACACAGCAGTGAGGAGGGGGAGGAGCTACCTGAGAACCATCATATGCTCTAATGAAGGACGAGGAGGAAGGGATTCTGGTAGCGTCGGGATAATCGAGTAAGGAACAACAGGGGATGGGGTTAAGGTCACTCTGGGACATGAAATAACACTTCAATGTGGGGAGATCTCACAGCCACTAATCTACAGCCAGCTGCATCCCAATATAATGAGGATCTAAGGGTGTATCTGTCACAACTACATTCATTTTACCTTGTTGTAAAGTTCGCTGCTCTCTCTCCTGGAAGCTTCCTGCCAACATATCACACACTGGGATGTAATAAATCTATATCCACTTTAATTTGTTTTCCCTGCTGTTGCACACTGCAGTGTTTTGAATATGAACGTCAAAAAGCATGGTCTTCTACTTTGTACGTAGGAGAAATATTTGGTATTTCGGTGTGGAAAAGATGATAAAATGTGTCGGTGTTATTCTTTCGGAGATTATCAGTAAAGTTTAACCTGACATCTACCAACGTTTCCTCTTCAAGTTCTGACCTGACATTTTATCAGGATTTACTTTAATCAAAATAGTGAGTATTTGATGTATTATTTTAGTGAGAATTCATCTTAAAAACACCATATTTTGGCGACATCTGGAGTCATGAATACAGTAATGTGCAAAAGTTTTAACAGCCTTTAAACTTGTTGCCTTTGCGGCATTGTAATGAATATTAATATTTATTTTTTAGTCTCTTTTCTTCAAATACGACAAGAAAATACAGGAAATATGTGCACAGCCTTAAAAGACACACACACAAAAAAAACAGAACTAAATTGGTTCTAAAGGTTAAAGTCAGTATTTAGTGTGACCCTTGACCCCATGAAAAGAAGCAGCAAAAACAGTTAGAAAAATTTGCCATATGTTGAATGAAACTTGGAGTAAAAAAATAAAACGCAACAATTTCAGATTGTTTGAACAAAAAAGGATTGACGACATGTTAAACCACTTTGGTTTATCAAAGCTGGGGGTTTTTTTGTGTTTTTTTTTTTTCACTGAAACATTTGTTTTTGCTGTTGTACATACTACAGTAACGTATGTAGAGTCAGGGCTCACACTATATACTGACTTTAACTTTAACCTTTAGAATCCATTTAGGTCACTTTTTTGTTTGTCTTTTAAGGCTGTGCACATATTTCCTGTATTTTCTTGTATCTGAAGAAGAGACTGAGAATAAATATGCATGTTCATTTCAATGTTACAGACAAATCTGAAGGCCACTTTAAACTTTTGCACAGTACTGTACATATTTTACTTTAGACACGGATGGAAAATATGAGTTTTTCCAACCATTGTAAGACTTTTCTGACATTTTTGCACTGCAAATAATGTGAATCATACATGACTCTGTAAGGACTTTTAAAAGAATTGTCAGAAGAAAATATTACAGGGTCACTTAATTTCATAACTGCAGTTTAGAGATTGCTTATTTATCATGTTTTCTTTTCCCTTCTTTTTTGAGTGAGTTTAATTCAATTCAGATTTATTTGTAGAGCCCTATATCATAACAAGGTTTCCTCACAGGGCTAAACAACAGTCAAACAAAACAACTGGGGTCAAAAATACAGTACATCAGTACTGTACATCATCAGATTTGAATATTTAGTAAAAAAATTAAAAAAAAAAAAACATTTAGTTTGCATTGTACTGATATGGGGTTTGTCTTTTTAAGTCCAAAGAAGTGAAGTCAAAAATACTGGAGGTGTAACGCGCAATTTAAATAACCAAAAGTCCTGTCTATAGGGGACACTACAACTACTATAACATAAACTGTATGCAAGAAAAAGTAGAGATAAACCTAATATGTAAATTACTGTCTTTTCATCATCACCACAGCTTTACAGACATAAACAAACATCAAACTGGATGCTATATTTCAGTTTAAATCCAAACTCTTGTACTATGGATTTATTTACAATGTTTTTTGTTTCTTGTTTTATTGAAACTTTGGTTGGAACAAAAGGTTAAAAAAAAAGCTCCTTCTTCAGAGTTTTATAAACATCTCATAACAAATGTACCCAGAAGACAGGAGCCCCAGGTCCATCAAAACTCTCATGAATTTATTTTATTATTTTGACACTGAAAGTGTGTCTGCGATATTGAAAATGTTTAGAAAGCTGCCTGGTGTACAGCGGATTTAACCCAATGAAATAGTAAAACTCTACTGTACCCTCTGCTTCTGTATTGCTCTGAAGAGAATAAATAAACGTGAAATAATCCTTTGGGATTGTCTGTGATTAACAGAGTCATGTGCTGAGAAATATTTATTTTACAAATACTAATGCAAAAAGAGAATTTTATAGAGTGTTGCATCATGGTTTGTTTTGATTTAATGTGGCTGCTATATTTTCTGACTGACTCTTCAGGGTCGGAACTCGAAACGTTAAATAATTATTACATTAAAATGAAGTCAGAATGCTGCTGTTTATGCACGTTAAATAAGTCCTTATCAACAAGTTAAGTTTCACTACCAATCAAATACACAGATATGACAAGTTGCATGTCCTCCTGATTTGGCATGAATTCAATTACAGTATAGAAAGAGTGTTTATTAACTTTTACACTAGTCAGATAAAAGAGGGGAAAGTGATCCAACATATCTCTCTTTAAACAATTTAATTTTTCATAAACGTGTAGATTCTGATTAAAATAAATTCAGTGATCATCTACACAACAAACATGTTCGTCTCTGTACGTTTCATATTCCACGGCTGCAGGTTCTTCATTAATCTAACAGCACGCAGTTCAGAAGTGTACCATACTCAATGCGAGTCCTTGTTTAATTGTGCTGAGTGCTTGTTTAATGGTCACTGGATTAACAGAGAGTGGCGCGTGCCTACAGTAAAAGGCGCTAAAGGTGACACTGACTGTAATTATATGGACCGACAATTGTAATTAAATGTGTCGTGCAGCAGTAGACGTCATAATAATGTCTAACTGAATTTGAAAATAACGCTGGAATTCTACATGTCCATCATTTTTAGGGCATTACTGATAAATAACTTGCTATGAAAAAGCAGAACGTCAATGGGTTAAGTTCTGGGTACCTGTTGTTTTAGAGCTTCTCTGTAACTCAGGATCCTCTCCCTGGCTGACCTGGATCTCTCTGGTGGGAAGAGTCCAGGTCCTGGGTCTGCAGTAGCAGTCTCATTGCTGGATCTGTGAGAAGAAGCAGAATCACATTACACAAATCAAGCCATGACTTGTTATATCACTTTCAGCTCAACCAAAAAAAAAGCAGTAGCTGTAATTAATAGTTCCATTGTACAGTGTGACTGGAGTTTCATAGCTTTATTCTCTTACAGTACGTGACTTAAGTGGGTCATTGAGAGAGAACACTTCACCTATTTTATTCTGGGTTTTGGCCAAAAAAAAAAAAAATCTAAATGAGCCCGTCTACATACACAATAATGTCATCACTATAATGATGAATAAGATGTCAGTACACCAGCTATACGTGGTCTGGGTCTAGGTGGGTCAGATCAAAAACTGGCAAAGCAGCATCCTGGCAAAGTGATGAATCATGCACTGAAACTTTGTATGGAGAAATCTATTCTGGGGTTACTGGTCTATTCCCCTTTCTGTGTCACTCTCTAAAACACATAACAATGGAGGATGCAGGTGTTGAGCCCTGGGTGCGCATAATCGGAATTACCAAATCACAAAGTATTCGTCTGGTGGGTTCACTGCCCCACTCAAGATTCATCAATCAGACCAGTTTGTGGAACTTGGGTTAAAGTGAAAGAAAAACAAAAAAAAGATGCTAGTGTTTGTTAGGTTATGGTGTTAGTTGTTTCATTTATTTTTTTTAGAACTGTGATACAAATTAAAACTTAGATGAAAATATCAGATACACAGTAGTCATAAAACTATTTTAAATCCAGTTCTAGATAACTGTACTAAGTAACATGAACAGTGATCTGGATCTTAAGTTTGCTTGTTTATAACGGGGGTAGAGAATGGATTAGTGTGGAACAAGAGTATACAGTAGTAGATGGTACATGTCTTATCATGTGATCTGCTTCCATACCCATTATAATGTTCATGGTATTTCTGAAACTTTGGCAAAATGTGGACAAGGATCATTTTCAAAATGATTTACAGAAAACACAGTGGTGTGGGTATAGCAGCACACAGTCTCTCAATAACATATTGCTGGTTTGTTGTCAATGGCTCTAAAAACATGTTTATTATTCAATTTGCACTTTTTCCTTTTACACTTGAGCATCTAAAGTCTGTGGTTTTATTGTATATATTTAGTAAATACTAGCAGTAAATAATAATTACCATTTACACTGTGAATCTTTACTTAGTGCACAATAGAAATAAAATACACTTTTGTGATCTAAACATTTAACCATGGAATCAACAGAATTCAATCACCAGCTTCAGTGAGTAAATGCCAGTTGGGGGGGGGGTCATGTTCATCATCATTAGTAAGCTGATTAAGACAAACAGATATTTACTGTATTGGAGGCTCAGGGTAGCTGCTTCCACTGTGCTGGCTGTGAGGGCTGTGATTACCAAACTGGCTGGAAAGACCACCCCCTGGTGGTGAGTTCCAGTAGGACATTGGAAGGCCAACACCAGGAACAGACAGATGGCCATCTGGGAAGAAAACATTCACACATGAAAAATTGCAACAATGAGATGTCCAGTTGTCTGTCACACAGTAAAGCATGAGCCTTGTTCCTGTGCTTCTGTCCTTCAGGTACTAACACGTGCTGGTTCATTAGGACATTACTAACATTTGTCTGTGGAAATAAACATGTGTTTAAGTTCATCTTAACAGTGATATTAAGGCTTACAATAGGATGGGTGTGGGTCAAGATGGTTTCTGCTGTAGTAATGATGAGGAGGCTCTCCATACGGGCTCCTGTAGGCTTCACTGTGTGTGGAAGGTGGATGGGGATGAAACAGAGGGAGTCTGGAAACATAAAGGAGGAGCTCAAATAATTCATTATACTTTATTTAAACTCTTGTGCTTTAAATGTGAAGTTCTACCTTGGAGTGTCCATGGGTCTGTGGAACGATGGGGCAATGGGCTGGTGGGTGGGAAACACACTGCCTCCACCCAAACCCAGAGCAGCACTGTAGTCCAGCAGAGGAGACTGGAAGGCCACACGGGGATGCTCGGGGGGAGGGGGAGGGGTCACTTTTTCTCTGATTCCATTCTTCTCAATAGTTGGAACAACTCTAGGTGGTGACTCACTCTCTGCTGTAGCTGTGGCCTCCAAAACCTGAGGGTCTTTTCTCCTGCTTAGTCCAAACTGCCTGATTCGGTCCGGCTGTTTGTGCCATTAGAACAAGAACAATACAAGTGTATTAGACGTACCTATGATGAATGACTGGCACTGCCACTGTACATGATCATACAACACAGGTATCTACACTGACCGGTTTCTCAGGATCATTTGCTCCAGTAGCAGCAACTTTCAGTTCCAAATCTCTCTCCCTGCAACAAACATGTGCATTATAGTAGGCACACACAACATGTCAATGACCTCCTATGTACATTTATTTATGATTCAACCTTTATTTTACCAGGTAAAATCAATTGAGAACACCTTCTCATTTTCAATGATGATTTGGCAGGAGGTTCCAGCAAAACACAAGAAGTAAGCTAATAGTTTAGTTTTATTTGCGTGTTCAATGGTACTGTGAAACAAGACAAACTGAAATTTATCAGTTTATTCACAGAACCAAATCATCTGCCCTTTCATCCCTTCCTCTCCCCAAAAATTGTTTTATTTGAAAATGCATTACACGTGTCTGTATATTACTATAATTAAATTTTATCATAACCTGTTGAACTAAATGTTTAAATCTACCTCTACTTATATAGAAACATGTAAAACACTGAACATCAACCTCAAAGTAATTAATCAAGACACATGGAACTATTGCAATAAATAAATAAATAAATAGATGAATTTTGTTTTCTCTCAAATATGACATTTCCATTTTTGTGGTCAAACTGAGTAATCAGTCTATTTCCAGTAAACACCAGCTCTATGTTTCGCTTGACAGAGAACATGATCACTGTCATTCAGTGGGAGCTGCAGCTGCTACCATTTGTTATGATGAGCATTTGGCTTCAATGAAGCTTCTGTCATACAGCTCTGTCTGAAAGGAAGGCTCACCACCTTTGAGGTTTAAAACTTGTGTACAGTTGCAGGTTGCTTTAGAGAAGTGTCAGTTACCTGCCTTTAAACATTATTTATTAACTACACTGCTCCTCTCCAGACCAGGACCACTACCAGGTACCTTTTCTTATTTCTGTGCTGCTCAGCTATTTGCTCCTGCAGCTCCTGTCTGTACCGCTCCTTCCTCCTCTTTAAGGCCTCTTCTGTGTTGGCTGTTCCTGGAAAAGAAGATGAACCACTTCAAGATGATTTGACCTTATGTACTGTACATAAAGGGTATCCCCCAAAAAAGTATTCCCCATCAGTGACACTGTGGTAGCTTGCCATAGCATATTTTGTTCCAGTCTCATGTGCTGAAAATAATGCTGTAATCTTCCATAACTATGATGCAGCCAAAGCAAAAATAATTTTGGGTCAAATTTGGGGCATGTCATTAATATAACACCGGACAGCAATGAAAATGAAACTAAGCACAAAGACTACATTTCACAGTATACACTAGGGGTGCAACAGTCTACAATGGTATAAAACAGGCATCTACACAAATAGCACCCAAAGGAAGCTTCTTTTTTTTTTTTTTTAAACAAATAAGTTTCTGTTCAGTATAAAAACACCACGGTTATCTACTGTATGCATTTCCAAGTAACAGCATGTCACGGTATTGTATGTGTACCAGAGCCCTGCACCGGGTCGGTACAGTGTAGATAATGTGTTGGAAAAGTGGTGGACCTGTGCAGGACTGATTTGTGCAGAATGTAAAGCCGCTTCTATATCCCCTGTCTGTCTGCCAAGAGGTGCTCTGTGTGAGTCTGGTCCGTGCCTACTTTGAGTGCCTCACAGTAACACAAATTTGAGTGGCCAACACGTGCCACATATCCAATTTCATGACTGAGTGTAAAATAACTTCAGACATGACAGAGATTGCCTTTTTTCACAGAGAAAAAAAAAGATCATATTGAAATAATACATCCGTGTGATGAAGCAAAGTAGTAAAAAAAAAGTGCACACCAGAAGAAGTGAAAGTTAATTACTATGGTAACGGGAACACTCAAAGACATGCAGTAATTTAACAGTTTTTGTTATTATCATACAGGGCTGCCAACCTGCTTTAAGCTCTCACAAACAAGTTAAAAGGTCATTTATAGAAGATAATGATGGATCAGTATCCCTTAGGTTCATTTGAGTTTTAAAACAAACTGTCAAATGTGAAAAAAAAAAAAAAATCTTCTAACCAATTATAAGGCCAGTAGCAAACTCCACATCCTCCTCTTTGGTCAGTGCTCTGTTTCTCCTGCCCTCTCTGGCTGCACCTCGAGTCGTGTCCCTCTTCTCCCTGAGATCAGCCAAACAAAACAGATTGAAAAAAGTATAAATGAAGACGAACAAATCAGCCATTTCACGCATGTTAAACACACTTATAAAATTAAAAGACAAAGAAAAGCCCCGCTAAGACCAAAAGTTCCCAATGACATGAGCTGAAAACTGGCACACCACTGCATTCAGATGAGAGGTTTTTTTTAATGTAATTTGTAGCTTCATAAAATATGAATGGGGGTAGTGACAGTGAACTGTCGACTATAGCTACATTTCTAGTACTGGTGAAATCATAAAGAGGTTGGGTCAGCAATTTCTACCATTTCTTCCTGGAGCAGTTGTGTTGTTTAGACTTGGTATCACTATCAAATATGTAGAGAAAAAAAAAAAAAAACAATGAGACAGCATTTCACCAAGGGAAACATAGGTAACACTGATGCACCACTTGGTGACAGGTGAGCTAAGGCTCATAATTAGTGAAAAAAATCACACACACACTAAAGGTATCACATTCTAAAATTAGCCACTGGAGATTTGACAAGTGACATTACAGGCAACAGCATCATCAAGTTTGAGTCAAGCTGAGACCAGCCATTTCACACCATTGTAATTTTCACCTGCAAACTCCTAAAAGGATGGAATCTGTGGACAAGTCTTTGAACTGAGCTGGGATTAAGATTACCAACAAGAAAAATATAGCATAAAAAATATAGCATAACATGTGACAGTCTTGTTGAAACACAGTTTACACTTACCTGTCAGTCTTATAGGTGCGTCTCTCGGCCCCCGTGTGTCTGTGTGTCCTTCTGTCCATCAGCTCCAGCTCCTCATCCTCCTCTGACTCCTGGTCCACTGGCCCCCCCAACCTTTGGTGGTGCCTGGAAGACGGCGACGGCAGGTCCTCTTCAGGTGAACAGGTCTTGGGCTCTCTCAGAGACCTGTACAAGCCCCTGCTGTCCTCTGTCAACGTGGCTGCATCCCTCCGGGACGGTGGCCGCTGCTTGGGAATAAATGTTGCGTGGTTTTCAGAAGGGTGCTGCTGTTTGAGTAAACGTAACGGAAAATCACCTGGATCATTATCGTACCATTTAAATCAAAACTTTTTCAAGTCATCAACTGCATGTCTTCCAATATAGATACAACAACTGAAGACAGAATAAGGGGTACGTCTTCGCTCCCTCTGTGTCATATTCTTGGTGAATGTGGTGTATGTTGCGAATTGAATCTAAGGCGATATTCACACTACAGGCAAATGTTGCATGAGTCTTTTTGCCTATGTGACTCACATCTGATTTTTTTAACAGTTTATGAACAGCATAAATCTTTTTTTTTTTCATATCAGACCCAGGTCCCTTTCATATGTGGTCCTACATCAGCTACTTATCTGATGTTTTGCAATCTTATTTCAGTTTGAACAGTCACTTCGGATGAATTTTACGTTATTGTAATGTGACAGAAATCACAATTCTGCACCGCAAGAGGTAGGACCCCAGACAGATCCCTATTTTCTTCTATAAACACTGTGTACTGCATGTGATGTTATGTTTACTTCTGTGTATGTGGGTCACTTCAGGGCCGTAGACTGTTCACAAGTCTGATAGCAGTAGCATTTCACAATGAGAAGAACCACACAAAAAAGATTAGATTTTAGCAAAAAAAATCTGACATAAGCACTGAGACTTGCAGTGTGAACATAGTCTAAGCGTCCATCAGTCCTGACATATTCATATTACAGTCCAGGTGTAAAGCTCAGGAACTGTCTGAAGCTGCCTGAAATAGATCTAGTCATTTCTGGATAAATTATGCAGGGATGCAAAACATGGTGAAAAAGTTATATTGCAATGTTTGAGGAGTGTGAGTCTACTTGTTTGATTACTGAGGAAGATGCACACACTGCAGATAACCTTGCACACACTGTTTGCATATTTTATTATATTTTCAAACCATTCACTGCTCTGCAAATCTAAAATATCGCCACAAACACAGGACAGATAAATTGCAGCCTTTTTTGATTATATAATTGCACAGTCTAAAGCAATTTGATAAATTGCACAGCTCTGATAATATGTGGGTATATTTCGACACAAATGACACATCACTATTCTGTACATCCAGAAAATCAAAAAACAAAAACAGTTCCCTCCTTTAAGGCTCTTGTTGAGGTTTCTTCCATTTTTCCGTTCATTAAAAATGATTTTGTGGAAGAATATTTTTTCCTTGATTAAAGGGTGAAAAAGGACAGAGGATGTTGTATACTGAACAGCATAATCTTATTTGTCATATATATCATGTTCCAATCAACTCACATCAGTCACTTATCTGTCGACTCCCTATGAGCCTGGTACTGATTGTGATGTGGTAAACTGTTGACTCTAAAAGACTGTTGGTGATGGAAATGTGTCCTCCTTAATACTCACTCATACATGGTTTTTACTTTTTTCTTTTACCTAAATCTTAATCATCATTATTATCACTATTGAAACATTTACCTTGACAGATGTCCTGTTATTAAGGTGAATTAATGGTCCAAGCTCTACAGGGTCAAAGCCAGTTTTCTGTAAAATAAGATGTTATGGTTGAAACCCTGATCTTTTTTCTCTCTAGAACACGATGAAACAAACAAAACAATACAAATTCGATATTATGACTAAAGTTAGAAGCTTAAAGTTTTGTCCCAATCTGTTAAATGTAAATGTACTGGACATATTTGCGAATATCAACTGAAACAGTTGTTGAGTACGACTGCGACAATGAACCTAACTGTGTCCTTTGGGACGGTCATGACATCATGACATGACATTGTGATCTGTAGTGAAAGCAGGTGGAAGACAGTGTAGAAATGTGGAGGGAGGAGTAGATCAGAGGGACAGCTCAGGTTGGACATCTTGGGGAAAAAGCCAGAGAAGACAGATTGAGATGGTTCTGACAATCTGACATGCAAAGACGAGGGATAGTGAGTGGAAGCATGTTGAAATTGGCACAACTAAATGGGAGGCAAAGAGGAAGACCAAAGAGGAGATTTATGGATGTGGTGAAGAAGGACGTGCAGGTAGTTGATGTTAAAGAATAAGATGCAGGGGACAGTGTGATTTACAGCAGCAGCTGTAGGGACTCTTAAAGGGAACTGCTGTAAGTAGTAGAAGTAGACTGGAAAATACATCATGATCATAATTTCTAGAATTGCAGTCCAGTTCTTCTAATTAGTAATCTACTGCAAATACTAACAGCTATAATGGAAAACATATTTTCAGACCATGAGATGTGTAATTTTGACTTTATTTTAAGAATTTGATTAAAAACTTGAAAAAAGTCTGCAAGAGAGTTACCTGAGCCATGTATCGCCTATAATCCATACGGAGCTCATGCTGCAGCCTCTGCTTCTTCTTCTCATACTCCACACCGAGGGGTAAACCCACACTGCAGCTGTCCTCTGGCAAAACACATGCATTCATATTTAATGACAATAAGAAGCCCAAGCCAAAACCAAAAATATGCTTAGCCAAAGAATCATCTTTAAATGTACTCTGGAGAGATTTTACTGTCATATAAAAAAAATGGATTTCCCCCTGGGAACAAATAAAGTTTGTCTGTATCCATAAGAAATACACCTTTTCCTTGTGCCTTGTTAGGAGGGATGTTCTCTTTGACTGTGGACACATAGGTTCTGTAGGGCTTTGTCTGCAGGACAAAATAAAAAGGAAATATATAGAGAGATAAACACAGTTGGATTATTTCATAGATCAACACTTCTGTAAAACCTCTACTTCATTTATAGGGTGTGCTGTGTTCACGGACCCTACAGCGCTGGTGCTATGAACCACACAGTGCATTTTATCATGTTCAATGACTAGGCAACATATTAGGAGGATCCTATAAAAATCTTAAATTTTACTTTAGTAGAATCAGGGACTAAGCAGAACATTCACCTGTATTTCCATGTATGGAGGGTCTTGCTCTAAGTTGGCTTTGTCTTCTGCCACTCTCGCCTTCCGTTCTCTGATGAAGTTATCCAGCTCGTCATCCATCTCCAAAGAACCCAACTGAGAGGACAAGATGCCATACTCACAGAGACATGTTGTTTCTCAGAGACCTCACAATAGTACAAATGCAGCAGTAAAAATAAAGAAGACAAACCTCACATTTACTAGATAGATAGATAGATAGATAGATAGATAGATAGATAGATAGATGAGGATCAAGTTGTGAAATACTTTAAACACTTCCAATTACTTAGTTACTTAGGAATTTTTCATGGATGTAATGATAATGAACTCCAGAAAAGTTGTGGTCTCTCTAGCTGCCTCCCGGTGTAATGGGTTAACACTTAAACAGCGATTACAAATCAATTCAACACCAATTGGGGTATTTATTTAATATCGATTACAGCGCTTCAGAAGTAGGTTTAACATCTAACTGTATAAAAGGTACTGTTTCTTTAATTTCCGTTGTCAAGCAACCAAGATGAGTGTGATAGCGTCGCATTCCTTACAGATAGCCTTAACCTAGCTTACAGTATTAGCGCTAAAACTACTTTAAAATATTCGTATTATTCACGTCAGATAAGAATTAGGGAACAACAATAATATAACGAACCACAGAGGGGTCAGTGGGTCTAAAATAACCGGTAGTTTACACTGGCTAGCTTGTTAGCTGCAAGTGAAAGAAAACATAAAACCCACAAGAACAGCACTGAACTAGAAAAGCTAGCTAACATTGACCAGACTGTGGCCCTGGACTGGATAGCGCTGCCTGTCAAAGCAAACTGTCAGTTTGATTTTCTTAAATAAAACAAAGCTTACCATGGAGGGGGTTTTGAGCCGCCGGATAAGGCAATGTTTGCTAGCTTGCAAATGTTGGCGGTGCCTTCTTCTGTAATCCCAATTTCACCGCTGAAGACGACCACAAGCACTACTTCCGCTTTTCAGAATAAGAGTCTGCGTAAACAATGGCTGTTTAGTTAGAAAAGGATAATGGTTAAAATTGTTTATGTGGTAACACCATATATATATATATATATATATATATATAGTACTATGGGGGCACTTAGATGGCTTTGTCTTTCTCCATTCTTATTAAATAGCGGTTTTGATTATGAATTAGAGTCTATTTAATAACTGACTATGTTTAATACACTATCACCAAAATGTGATTCATCCCAAATGGTATTTACAACATGTACAAAAGGAGAACTACCTCATTCTTATTATGGAGAAAACAAAAAAACTCATATTGGTCACAACCCCCCCCCCCCCCCCCCCCCACACACACACACACACACACACACACACACACACGTACTCACTATAAAAGGGACTGTGGTGTAGTGGACGGCCAGCTACAAGTTCCTCTGTCTTGGCATCACAGATAGCCTCAGCTGGGCCAAAAACACTACAATAACAGTGAAAAGAGTCCAGCACCATCACAGTGAGGTATGGTAACACCATGCTGGCTGAAAGGGAAACGCTGCAGAGAGTCATTAAAACTGCAGACAGTAAATAGACACCATTTACAAACAGAAAAACGCACAGAGCATCCTCAGAGACCACCACCATCCAGCTCATGCTCTGCTCCAGTGTGTGGAGTCAGGTTACAACCTGAGACACTGCACGCTGGTGAACATCAGCGCTCACAGGACATGTGTCCACAACAGCTTCTTCCCAGCCACAGTCAAACTAGTGACACAGGACGCCAGGACACTAGTCACTCCCCTCATACTCTGACACTTAATTAATGTGCAATAACCTGCAACACCTCAGTATTTTAATTGAATGTGCAATAACCTACTCTACCTATCAGTATGTTAACTGAATGTGCTCTCCTACTGCTCTACCTCCTAATACGTTTTTATTCAAATGTGCAATAATTTTTTTTTACCTTCCAATTCTCTTATTATTAGTAGTACTGTAGTAGTAATCTATTCCTCAAATGGTTGTATTAAGCAATACACACAACTTCAAGTATTCCTGCGTTCAGAGGAAAGTATTGTAAAAGTGTCCCCTAATATTGGGTTAATATATAACTTAAGAACAGCGCACACACACGTTAGCATGCGTCTGTATGTTTTTAAGCTCTATGTTTGTTTAGTTAATTAAATATTATATTTACCTCTGCCAAGGAGGTCATGTTTTTGCCGGCGTTTGTCTGTCTGTCTGTTAGCAACATAACTCAAAAAGTTATGGACGGATTCTGATGAAATTTTCAGGATTTGTTGGCAATGGCACAAGGAAGAAATAATTAACTTTTGGGGTTGATCCGGAAGAAATCCTGGATTCTGGGTCACTTTGAAATTTTCATTAACATTGGGGTCAATGGGGCCAAACATTTTGTTTCTCAGTATCTGTGTTAATTATTGACCAAACCTAATGAAATGTTCAGTAAATGTTCGCTCTGAGACAAGGAACAGATGATTATATTTTGG
>JAPSES010120214.1:0-16609 GCA_029822895.1 Maxillicosta whitleyi | reverse complement strand
ACATAACCACACACACACACACACACACATACACACACACACACACATACACACACACAAAATAAAACAAGTTAAATGTGCATTTGAATGCAAATGTTATTTACTTAACAACTTTCATTTATCTACATGATGTTCCCAACTCTTATGACCACGATCATTTAGGAAACAGGAGCTTTATTCACATCCTTGTATATTGAGCATCTAACCTGTCAAATGGTGTGACCTTAGATCTCTTTTAGACCTGTGATGGACAGATGAACACCCATATACTGATGATGGTGACCCTATTCAGATGCACTGGGTAGTAGGTCTGACCGGTCTGCTGTGACAGGTCTTCCATCAACACTGTCATTAAAAACCAATTGGGATAAAACCAAAACTGATTTGTAGGAAGTCATCAAATAAAGTAGTGAAGCATTGTTTCTGCAGATGAAATCTATTAAGAGGACATATGTCATGAGTAACTGGTCATTTGGGTAATTATCACCACTTGTTATTATACTGTTCATATACTTAGTTAAAATGCATGCATAAATGCATTTTTAGCTGAACTACCCTTCAAATACTGCAGATCTGACTGCAACTGTGGGACCCAAGCTGTCTCGAAAACAAGGGAATACCCTGCCAGCGCAACACTGATTTTCAGTTGAATACACGAACCGTTTTAAAATGTTTTAGTATTAAATAATGGCTAAGCATTGTGACCAGTAACAGAGTGCTAAAATGGACATTTGTGAAATCAGTAGGGTTGAAACACAACATACTTAATACAGTACATATGTTGTTTAAATAATTTATTAATATATAATAATATGTTTATTAATAGATGATAATTGTGACCAAAACACTGCACATTTCATCTTGATTTTTCATTTCTCACAAAAGCAGAGTGTTAGAGCTGTGTTCAATCTGCCTGGAGGATGGGGGCGGCCTTGTTTTGGATACACGTGTTGTCCAGTAATGAACCCATCGCCAACGATCACAAACAGTGTTTCTTTTTTTAATTGTTAAAAGTTAGTGTCACTTCAACATAAGCCCCACTTTCTCATCCTCCTGGCAGTTGTAGTTGTGAAAGGAGGCAGCAGCATTGATGAGACTGCGGTGTTCATGGTCTGTGTTCGTGACAGGGAGACAGTCAGCCATTGTGTGTGTGTGTGTGTTGCTTGTTTGCGTGGCTGTGTTATTGATTCATAGGCAGTGTGATTGCAGGCAGCCTCTCTAGGCTGCGTTGGCTTAGTTTTTTCTGCCAAAGCCTGCTTCACTGCAGCGCATTACTGTGTGTGTGTGTGTGTTAAGAGAGAGAAACAGACCGTGTGTCTTTGTCGTGTGCATGTAAGTGTGTTGTCGATTTTAAGCACATTGAGCCGTGAAACTCATGAATGTGTGTTTCAGTGTGGATGTATGTGTTTAAATGGGCCGTTGTGAGTTGTGTGTGTGTATGTAGACAGTCATGTAAGCACAGTGAACCATGATGCGATGCATCTACGTTGTGTGTGTTTGTATTGCGGTTGTTGTGGAGATGAGTGGCAGCAGCTCAGGTTGTTACTGAGCTTGGGTTAGCATATTAGATCATTTCAGCTTGCGAGTTACCTGTAAAACCTGAATCATTTTCATGCATGTGGAGAAAGATCAAGGAGCAAGGTTTACAGGCAAATCGTTGTCTTCATTTTCTTTTCTTTTCTTTTCTATTCTATTCTATTTTTATTGCCTTACTATATGTGAATGCGTTTGTTCACATCCTAACAGAGGTTATGAGCATAGAGGTCGACACTAGTAGCAGATTAATAGAATGGAATATACTATGTACAACAACAAGACAACTCTTTTGTGGAGCAGAATACAAGTATGGAAGGCAAATGGATAAAAAGAAAAAACAAAATGTGTGTGTGTATATAGTAAGAAAAACAAGCAAGACAACCAACAAATGGTGTAGTTAAATATATTGCACTATTGACCCTGGGCAAGTACATGGCAAGTTATATGTTATATATGTCCTTACTTGGGTATATTAGCACTATTATGTTTTACATTTGGGGGCAGCTGTGGCCTAGATAGCTGGAAAGTCAGCTGGAGAGTTGGCTTTTGTCCGGTAAGATGCTGGGTTGATTCCCTTGACTGGTAGAGAGCTGTTGGCTGATGTGCCCCTGAGCACCCACCCCCCTCGGCTGCCTGACATGGCTGGCCACCGCCCCCAGCCCCCAGCATGTGTGTGACACATGTATGGTTTAGCCTTCACAAGGAGCCATGTCTCATCCCAGCTGAACACCTATGAGAGACTTTCTCAGACAACACTCTCCAAATCAATTCAGATTTTAATTGATTTATAATTACATTACATTTGGCTGATGTTTTTATCCAAAGCGACTTACAAGGTATAGGCATGTATAGCATAAAGAACCTTGCCCAAGGCTCACCTGGGATTCGAACTGGCAACCTTCCGCACGAAAGTTAGTGATGTAAATCACTTAGCTATCCAGTCCCTATATTTAATTGTCACAGCTAATTTCAATCCATTATGTCATATTCCTTTCTATTAACATGGTAGTCAAAGTGTAAAATGGTGGCCTTAAAAAGTAGAGACATTCATTGACATATAATTTAAAATGTGTGAAATTAATTTTATTTCTGTGTGCCTATTGTAAAATTGAACATGGCAGTAATGGTATGACTAAAATATACTAAAGCAATTACTGAAATGCTGAATCAAGGTAAACTTAGGGCAGAAGAATGAGATGCATTGACAATATATCATTAAGAAAGCCAGTTAGATGATGGTAAGATTATTTCTGATATTTTCACAAAATTTCATCCAGTTAAAGGGAAAATATTATTACAGTGATGTTAAATAATCTGTATTATTTCAAACACTGATATAGTTATTATGCCCTAATGGCACCAGGTTTAGAGTTTCATTATGTTCATTCATTGCTCAGAGGTCACTCTAGTGCTATGTCATGTGGTAAAATGGTATGTACTTTCAAAGTATTACACTGTAGGATTTGCACCAAAACAAGAGAATTCACCAACTCCGAAAAGTAGTCATAGTTCCACCCTAATCGCTGGCCATTACTGAAGCTTAGGACTGAGGTTTTCAAAATAAATGTGACCAGACGGCACAGATAAACCCAAATTATATCCTCCAAAAGGCAAATAGATGTGTAATTCATTTAGTGTTTGAATTTTTTTCCACATAATATTTCTAATTTTTCACAATTGTATGTAACACTATTAGTAGTCTCATACAACTAGAGCTGCACAATATATCATTTTATCTAGATGCTTTACCAGTATGTCAGTACAAAACACAACATTAGGGATCATTTACCGTAATGACAGGTGTAATATAGTTATGCATAGTGCTAATATGCATATTGGTTCATTACGAAACTATTGTGAGATATGAGTCTAGGCCAGGGCATTTAGAAGCTTCAAAGGAAACTAACAAAAGAGCACCATTCATCAGAAAACATATCATAGTGTGGTTTGAACTCACTTGCATGGACTGTGATTTTACCTTAAAAGAATATCACTTGAGGTTTGCCCAATACTACCTTGAGGATTGTTTATTCAAACAGACTTCATGTATTCTTTGTGCTTTAATGGGGGTCTGAATTTAGGTCAGACAGACAAACGAGTAATTAATCAGGTTTCTTACTCCTCTTGATAAACTATCTATGGTTGTATCACTTGAGTCTATCTAAAGGTGGTTGTTTGCATATGTGGAGCTAACAGTGACCTGGAGATCAACTCTTTCCTTGTCTAGCTTTTTGTGTCAGGTGAAGTTTGTGGCTTCGTGTGAATGTGGCCTACTTGGCAAGCACAGATTCTCTTGTTGCTCATCTTGGTGCGAGTGGCCTAGTTACATTCACCCATGTCCTTCATCACTTAACACACAGAACATACACATAACACTACGAATAGACACAAAAATCTCTTCTTTAATGTGTTGGAACTTCTTTCTTGCTCTGTCTGTTTGGCCTGTACTGCACACAAAATGTGCTGAAATGATTTCAATGGACCAAACGAAATGGAATTTAGCTTTCGTTACAGTTGTAATTTAGGACATGTTTAGATGACTAGAATCAAACTCAGCAGGGATGAGGATGTAAATCTGTAGTACTGGTGCCAACCTGAATAGGTAATCGGCCCCATGATGCTCTGTAAGGAAAGTAATGCTTAGTAAGGCCCGGTCAAGTCTTCCTTAGCCCAGTAGGATTAAAGTTCATATTTTCAGAGCCTCTGATCCTCAGCTGTTAATGCGTTTGCTGCCAGATTTAAGTCTGACTAAAGAAGCTGTTATTAGAGTATGTGGAAAGGATGTGCTACTCACTGAAAATTATTTTCACACGTAATTTTCAAGGTAAACAAGAAGATAACTTGTTCAGCATTTTCAGTTCTTCTATAAAGATTAATCTGTTATTATTTTACTCTTATTAAACATTGTGTTTGTTTATCTTTGTATGAGTGCCCCCCTTTATTATGCCTAATTATTTTACACTACACTAATGCTGCTAAGCATTTAATAATTTAATATCAGTAAATATTAATGTACTTCCTATTGTTAGCTTTGTATTTACAATCTGAGCATGATGATTATATGAAGGTTTGCAACCAAACTACAAGGTGACACTGTGCCTTAATGAAATCAACAAAGTTTTACTGCATAATCCTAAGTGTTTAAGAAACTACTCTGAAGACTTGTACATACTCTGTAAGAACAAAGACTAGGGATTTAACTGTATGGAAAAAATTTGTACGTGTTTGGTTCATGGGTTTTATTTTTGGTACAGTGAAGGAGACCAGTGAAGGGTGTGTGTGTGGGGGCGGGTGGCCTCCATAACTACCTGTGGGATGCTGAACATTTCTACAAAATATTATTCAGTCATTTGTGTATTTACAGTCACTCCACATGTTATGTATTTTTTTTAATGTTCAATGCTCATTTATGCCAAACACTGTCATTTACTGAGTGTTGTTGAACACCTTACAGAATTTCCTGAAGTGCTGTGAATGTGACCTCACAGTGCATCAGATGCACACTAAAGGAGAAAAGGAGCAGGTTCACTTGATTTTGCCAACTTGAGTTAAAAAAAAAAAAACTATGCTAATGTATCATGCAAGGCACTGCCATGCCAGAACCTACTGGTTTAGCGTATTACTCAGGGACACTTCGACTTGTGAAAGCCAGGATTTGAACCGCCAACCCTTTGGCCATTGGTGAACGCGCTCGAGCCACAGCTGACCCGAACTGAAAGCAACCCGTGGACCCGTGTTTTGTGCCACAAAGCTGCAAAAAAAATGAAAAGTGAAACTTAACATGCTTCAAACATCTGACCCAGCTTCTATGCCTCTATTGTCACGTTTTGTTTTTTTTCTACTGAATGTATATAGGGCCTTGCACATGGGTTCTGCTTGTGGCCACCCTGCTTCCCAAATGTTTGTGTGCTTCACATAGGCTACATGCATTCACTCTGTACACCTCTGTATTGTACTGAAGGCCCCGGACCAAACCAGTTTGGTACAAATGAGTGCACCGTTACGCTCCTAACAAATACACTGGTTCTCTCTTGCACGGCTGCAAGAAAATAATGAGTTTCTTTTTTGCAGCCATGGTTTAGTTTGCTTTTGATGCATCATCTGGGCAGGCCTTTTTTTTTTCGTCATATGATTGGTCAGGGATTTGAAGTGGGCATGGTTAATGTAGAAACATTCTGGAAGTGTCCTCAACAGAACAAACTTTGTTGTTGCTCTTCCAACCTCAACAAAAAGAACATGTTTCTCTGTTCTTGCAGGGTATGTACAGGCCCTTATTTTGAAGGATAGAAGCCTGCTAAAAGATGCATTGACAACACTTATGTGAATGTATTCGTCTCAAAAACAGGATTAACCAAGCTAAAGAGTCTTCCAGTTGAACAAAGATGAGCTTAAATAATAATATAGCATCAAAACTCAATAGGACAAAGGTAATGTGCAATAAAGTCATTAGCAATAGCATAGACTCCATGACCTTCTGCAGAAGTCTCTCTCTTGAATCACATATTCCCACACGTGTCCTTTTCAAATTAAAAGCCTGAGTGATGTCATGTGATCTCCTTTAAGCAGTATTTAAAAATTTGGAAAGCAGTGCTTGGAATAAATTTACACTGGTACACCGTCCTGCAAAATGTATATAAAGGAAACCCTGGAGTTGTTTACTTAAAGAGGGTATGAGGTTCAGTTGTGTTGTCTATGTTTAATTGTTTTGCCTTGAAGGTCAACTGTTCATCAGAGGGATTCAAGTTCAATTTTGCATAATGAGGTTCTGAGTGGTGAGGAGTGTTGAAAATATTGAGCATTGTGTTTAGGTGTGGACATGTGTTTGGTGAATATCAACCGAAAGCATCTCTCCTCTTCCTATGCAGATGATAGCTAAAACAGAGTGCATACAGATGTGGAGTTGAAGAGGTGGAAGGGGTGAGGCTACAGATGTGTAACTCTCTGTTATGTTTTGATGAAGTACATTTTTTTGTTTGTCTGTAATGTCATCATTATTGTACTCAATCCAGCTAGAAGACCTGTGTCATGTTCATCCATTTCTGAACTTGATATGCGGCACAGGAGTCTTCTTACTCCTTATACAGTGTTTCACTGTGATGTATGTCAACATGTACCTAGGGCTGGGCGATATGGAAAAAAACATGTATCACGATATGGAATACTTTATATCACGATAACGATATATATCACGATATACCACAGTTGCGTATGTCTTCAGTTATTCTCTTTATTTAAAATAAATTCAATATCGCGCCTGTGATTTCTTTGTGCCGCGGAGACGTCTTGTCATATGGCGTGCGTTGGGTGAAAGACTGTTCAATCTTCGGCTGGCAATACTTCTTTTTGGAACTTGCCCCCGCAGTTTCACCTCTTTTATTAGGTCGGATTTGTTGGAGTTTTTCGTATTCTTGATTGTGAGCCTTTTTCAAATGATAGAAGAGGTTGGTTGTGTTTGCATCTGGCGCAGGGATAGCGTTGTTGCAAAGCTTACATATAGCCACCTTTTGCTCCGTGTCGGAGGGCTTAAATCCAAATTTCAGCCAAATCACAGAAGTGCCCCCTCTTTTAGGCTCAAGTGGCTCTTGTACCTGTGCAGCTTCCTCGATCTGTAAAACAACATCTTCCTTCTCCTGTGTTTCCATCGTTCATTCTTCAGCCAGAGAAACACTAACAGTGCACATGCATGCTTCAAACCATAGACGCTTCAAACCTATGTGTCGTAAAGCCGTGAAGCAGTGTCGTCTGTCGCAAACCCACGTTTCTTTAAAAAGTAAATGGATCATTTTTATTTGTTCCTATTTTCCCAAGTTATACAAAGTTAGAGCGTGCATAATGACAATACAAAATGTTATTAAAGTATATTAAATTATGTAGTACCTGTAATGTAATAATTAGTTTATCACGATAGAAACGATAGAGGACAAATGGCACGATAGACATTTTTCTATCGTCCTCACGATATGTATCGTCATATCGCCCAGCCCTATGTGTGTGTGTGTGTGTGTGTGTGTGTATGTGTGTGTATGTGTGTGGGTGCATGTTATATAGTCTATACTGTATATGTTATTTGTTGACGTTGTCCCTGTACTATTTATTAATTCTGTATACTGTGTGTTTTTTACTATGTGTTTAGATTCCTATGTCTCTGTAACCTACGTGTTGTGGACCCATCTGTCTTGAAGTGCGAAACCAGTTTACCTACGGGTATCAATAAAGTAAACTGAACTGAACTGATTAAGTCTTATCTAATCCAAAACAGGCAACATGACAAATAACACGCACATTTTCATCTTATGCCACAACTGTCCAATATGATGATCTGTTTTGTACTTTAAATAGTAGTTGGCCTAAAATGTGCTGAACCTGTGTTTAGTAGGGTTGGGAATCTTAGTTGTCAGGCTGAGACGATACAGCATTTCTGATCCAAAATATTAAAGATACTCATGTCACAATGCGATAGGATACAATTCACATTCAAATCATGATACAGAGCATCAGCACATTCTCATTCAACTAATTAAATTAGAAATATATATATATATATAGAGAGAGAGAGAGAGAGAGAGAGAGAGATACACATACATATGCAGTGTAAATCAATGAGTTTGATTATTTATTGTTCAAAATAAGACCATGACTTTTTACAGAGTAGCTTTAGTTTAATTTCAGAACACATGCCTCACATACAGTCAGTGAAAAAGTTAGGACTTGGTTTCCAAAGTCGTGTCTCTACATGTTTCTAACTCTTAACTTCTTGCTCCTTCACCAAATCAGTTTGTAATTTAATGTATTTGTAGGTGATACAGAAAAAGGTTCTGTCACTTTAACAAACACCTGCCCAAGATATTCTGGGATGTGCTGTCAGATCTCTATGTCACTGTTTAAGGAAGTATCTCTGGTGTGTGTGACAGTATTTATTACAGTTGAAATAATAAACAGTACATGTTCAGAAACCATATGTGGTCACTTCCCTTCTAAGCCTGTCAGTTTCAGATACAGGCGTTACACTTTTCGTCTGCGGTGCTCATGCTGTTAGTGTACAGTGTACACATCTGTGAATCCACAGCGCAGGTTAATGGGGGTCAAGAGAAAAAACTTTACCCAAATAAAGAGAAACACTTTTAAATGTGAGTAAAAATATATTGTATTGAACAGATCGAATTCTATCAATACAAACATTCAATAACTGATGCATTGTGATTCTCCAAACTTTCCATTCACTTGCAGCTTCTGTACCAGTGCACTTATATCGTACACGCTAGGGGTGTGTTCAAAATATTGAGATATATCATCGTGGGCCTCTTCACGATACACGTATCGATACGAAGGCGTCAGTATCGATATTTCACATCCAACAAACAATTTGTTTATAAAGTTTCTGAAACGGCATCTGACTTTGTACATTTTAAGTTTATTAAAGACATCTTTATTTGTGCACTACAGCCAAGCTCTTAATGCAGTGTTTTACCTGCACTACAGTGGAACTGTTGCTCTACAGCAAAATAAAAGAAATAACATTTGGGTATACATCTGTCTGTTTTCTTTAAAATGTTAAAAAAAGTAAAAACTGTAAAAAAAAATTTATAGGTCTAAAATATCAGGAAATATCACGTTGAATACCATGTACCGGAATATCGCGATAAGTATCGTATCATGACCCCTCACTGTAAACCCTAACAGTAAATGATACTTATTGATTTTCACCGTTCAGGACTCAAAACCTGATATCGGCCTGTTTTTTAGCTGACCCAACAATAAACAAATACGTTTTCTGACCAAATCACAGCGTTTAAGTCGTGGTGAGAATAAAGTTTGAGTAAAGATTGCCTGGATTACTAAAAAAACAGTGAGCATCTGTCAAACATGACGTCTGACATCACCAACGTGGTTTACGTTCAGGCACGCACAGTCTTTCAATTCATCAAAATGGCGGACGAAATCTACAGGTTCCGATCTATGTTCTCACTCTGGTATCCAGTGCTTAATTTGTAAACTGGGAGGTCCCGGAACGCGGAGGGTGGGTGAATCCGGAGAAAAGAGAAACAAGCTGGGGGTGGGTGGCGTACTAACAACGCTGTGTGCTCACATCGAAATCAAGTGGTTTCATCCCACATGGACGCTTCACCATATGAAATTGTAATTTTAATCATATATTTTTACAGTATTGAGTAAGCTTATATTATAATTATATTAAAAGTGCAAAACTCTACTAAAAAAATAGTATCAGGATATGTATCGTATCGCGAGGTTGTTGGCAATACCCACCACTAGTACACGCGTGTGTCGGTGTATTGATATGTATCGGATAATCTTCCCATCCCTCATGTTTAGTCTGGATGAGTTGGATATTCACAGCCTGTAGTTCTATTGTTGATTCATTTTCAGCTCCTTCAGTCTCAGATGCCTTAAGGGAACTAAAGTGTAAACAGTGAAGACAAACGCACTCGGATCATCCATGAGGGGTTGTATCTGTGGGTTAACATGTCTTTATAAATGTAGGTAGATTCACTGAGTACACTTCAGAACAGCTACAGTAGCTCAGTAGATTTATAGACACATTTGTAGCTTTGTGTTTATTTTAAACATATTTAATATTTTTGATCAATTGTACTGATTCAGGATATGATTAGATACAAGTGGATGAATAGCCTCCATTTTTTAGGGTCTACTTCTGCTCCAACGTTGAGAATGAAGTCATACTTTTTAAAATAATGTCCATGTTTATATCTTGCAATGACCCATAGAGACCAAGTCAACCTTTCTCTATACATTTAACCTTTCCTGGGTAATTTATTAACAGATAGTATGACATTATCTGGATTTTTCTTATATTTTCCTGTCTTCTTGAGACCCAGCAGCGTATTTTTGTCCTCTGTAGGGGAGTTTCAGAGCTTGATGCTATCCGATGTGCACAAAAAACCCAAATAAATAATTAATGTATGTGAAATAAACTTGTATTATGCCGTTTCCTAACAAGATAATTATGCAATGAATAAAAAAAAAAAAATGAAAATGAACAAAAACTTTACTTTCCTGGGTCTGAGGAAAGTGTCAAACTCACTTGAGTTCAGGGGCCACATACTGACCAATATGATCTGAAGTAAAATAATAGCATAAAAACCTATAAATAATGACAACTCCAAACATTTCTCTTTGTTTAAGAGTGAAAAAGTAAAATTACATTATGTACAAAATATGCTTTAAAAACAAATTGAATAACAGGAACATCCACAGATTTAAATGCGAAAAATTATTAAATTTATTTATTTATAACATTAAGCTTCAGCTTAGTATTTACAAATATGTGCATTACAAATGACAAATCACAACAGATCTACAAACATATAGTAAGAGGTAGAATATTGGTCAAATTGCATATTTCAGGTTATATATGATTGTTCATGTTAGTACCTTTTTTTAATGAATGAATATAGTATAAATATAATCATTTTCATGTAATTGTACTTTTTTTTTTACACTAAAACACAAAAATTTGGAGTCGTCATTATTAATAGGTTATGTTATTAATCTAACTAAATTCATCGTGTCTATGTTCTTATAGTTTATTTATTTCCTTCTGTATTAGACAGGTTATGTTATTATTTTACTGGTTTGACCCATGTGAGTGTGACCTCTGACCTCAAATGATTTTGACGTCCTCGATTGTTAATATTTTTAGTGTAATTTTTGCATTTCACACATTCATCCCATCGAACCCTTTGGTGGGCTGGATTATATATATATTTGTACGTTTGACACACCTGATGTAGATGTTCATAAAACCTCAGAGTGAATTCAAAGGTTCTCATTTCAGAACAGAGAAAACTGAAGAAAAAAACTATCAATAATTGGAACATAAACCCAGTGTGTCCATCCAATGTCAATGATCCAACTCCATGGATTCTACTGGTGAATCAATGTTATAGAAGATAACAGTGTTTCCATGGTAACTATGGAGCTTCTGAATGTCCAAATGCGTCATACAGTATCTGATTACCATAAAAGGACGACAAACTGTATTTTACACCAATTATTTACATGTATTGATAGGACTAGTGTTTTAAAAGTTATTAAATATTTGACATCAGTAGATGCTTTATTGTCGCCGCCAGCTTTTAAGTTACACAACACAATAAGAATGCACAGGGAGAAGTCTTTTGTGTTGTACATCTTGAGAACCTTGTTTTTTCGCCATGGCTGACCTACATACCATCACCTATTGTAATTGCAGATTCTTTCAATACCACTTCATGAATTTTCCATTCTATCCTTCCATAAACCCACGATGTTTTACACCAAGGTCAAGGAAAAGTGGTTAAGAAAAGTAGATGTTTTTTGTGGGGGTTTTTTTCTGTTCAGATCCATAAATATTAAAACAGTCAGATATCAGCACAAAACCCAGGATGTTTTACCCCTATAGTCTGCTTTGTTTTTTGTTTTTTTTTAATAAAGCTTTAAACATGGTTTCTGCAGGTATCAACAAATCTAATTTAATGCTTTTTTAATGTAATTTTAAATACATGTAATGTCCATGTCCAACTGTAGACACAGTTTTATATATAATTTTAAGACAGTTTACAGTCCACAAGCTTTAACCAGGTTCCGAACAATTCCTCCACCAATCACTTCTGCTGAAACTTGCATTTTTACATTATTTGCTAATATTCTCTGTTTTTTTTGTTTTTTTTTGCCACGGCTCGGGCACACTCACAGCACATTGCATTCCAAACATCCGGTGTTGTAACTCCATGTATCGGACATAAACACCAGCCAATTAAAGGGTTCTGACTGTCAATCATCACACTATACTATGGGTAAAATGATGAAATGTTTATATAATCAAAATGCTTTTTTCCATTAACTGTATTTAATTTTTTAATTTCCTCTGGACATCCTAATTTAATGCTCTTTTAATGTCATTTAAGGCATTTAAATTTTAACAAAATCTATTGAATGAGTTTTAATGACCTGCAGAAACCCTGTTAAAACTCATTTCCTACAGGGGACAATAATGTACCGCAGGTTCTAAAGAGGCTATAACAACATGCTGCATATGTTTAAAGGAATATTTAATGAAGATGATTCAAGTTGTTAAATCTTACCGTATCCATCCACACAACCGCTTTTAAACTCGCCCTCAAACTTCATCCCATCAAAGCGTGTGAAGATGCCAACACCTTGAAATTTTCCCTGAACAAATTCACCTTCATACCTGAGAACACAGTCAGAACACACACCAGTCAATAAAAAAACATGTGGATTGATGGGATTTTCTTCCTAAGCGAGAGGAATGCTTTTAGAGTTGAGATGTTTGACTGTTTTATTGTGATGAATCTTCTGCATGAAGGCTTAGAATTTGAGACGTGAAAATGGCATTTCTTCGTTTCTTCAGAAAGTCATCAAAGCTTTTCTTAGAGCTACACTAACTGCAGAAAAATCCCACACAAACAAGTGTTCCCATGCATAAAATGTCATTAAAAACAAAACCAAAAAGTGTCTAAATGCAGTATGCTCAGTTGGAAATGAACATATTTAAGTCTTTGCGTGTTTTCCTTAGATGTCCTTCAGTGTTTTAACGCCACATAACACAGACAATAAATTGTTGGGGAAATGTTTTTGCACATCTTAGAGCTATAAAAAAATCTTATAATATAGGAACAGAAGTAAAAACATCTGCTCTCAGATGCTGGTCAAATAATAATAATAATAATAAATACATCACATGAAATATTCGACATATGTACCAGCATTAAAAGGACTCAACACAGAAGCTGGAAACCCTACTATATGTGCAGATCTGCCCTCAGATTTATGAGAAACACCAATAGTGATCTATCTGTGTGTTGTTAATCGTGAGTTAAATGTTAAAACACGTTAATTTTTACTTTAACTGTCATTAAAGGACAACTAAAAAAAGACATTCAGTTGGCTGGTCCAAATCTGTGACCACTTCATATCAAATTTGTTTTATTGTGAGCAAACCGTGTCATTCTGCAATAAAAATAAAATCTTAAAATGAAATAGCATTGTTAATAAGGTACAAGTTAAGACTGTATTCCCTTCATTCTGGGCAACATAAAAGGATCTATTTACATAGTAATTATAATTATGTTTTCATTAGTGTATAATAACATGAAAGTGTTTTTTGTTACCGTATATCAACAGAGTGAGTGCATTTCTGTTCATAGGGTCAACCGTGTTTCTACAGTGGCTCTTAATGCTCTTATTTTTTTCTATTTTATACTTGGTTGCATCGAGCATTAAGATCATTAACTGTACATAATTAGTCCATGGAGGAACTGTGACATTGTCCATTGGTTTCTAGACTGTCATTTCAAAGCAAGTATTTTGCGTTTTGGTTGTTTTGTTCTCCAAGTTGGCTTTTTGGAGCTGGAAGTGACTGTATTTGGGTAACAGGGTGGAGCCACAGCAACACGGGGGTGAGTTTACACTAAAACGGGGTACAGACATAAGGATTTTCTAAATGGTAGATGGACTTATATACTTCTTTTCTACACCTTGGTACTCAAAACGCTTTACAACGCCTCACATTCACACACACTCATACACCAGTAGGCAGTTATTATACTAATGTACCATCCAAGGTTCTACCATGCCAGACCTACTGGGAACAATTTAGGGTTCAGTGTCTTGCTCAAGGACACTTCGACATGTGGACAGTGGGAGCCAGGATTTGAACCGCCAACCCTTTGGCCATCGGACAATCGGCTCTATCAACTGAACCACAGTCTCCCATGAAAATTTTTTTTTTCTGTTTCAGACTCCACACATGAAGATTAAAATCAGGCATCGAATATTTTTGATTGTACTGTGTGTTGTGCTCCGATAATCTCAACACCACACAAATAACCAGTAAAGCACTCAGAGAGCGCAAACCTCTGCCAGCACAGTTCCCCCACATATTGTGACTGACACCCGACTTGCGGACATCAGGGTGTCACCAGAAATATCAGGGAGACTCACGAAACTTCCGGGAGACTTGGGATGTCCGCTTTACCTTCTTTGTAATTCCGTTTGCTTTGGCGTTGTCCTTGGTGAACTTTTTCGTTTTTTCAAAGACGTCAGCCACCGACATAAAATAGATAAAAAAAAAACAAATGTGGGAGTAATATTGCACATTTGTTTTTTTTTATCTATTTTATGTCCGCATGGATACTCCCAGACTAAGCAGATCCATGAAGTCCTTTACAAAAAATGACCAAAAAAGAGCAAATATTGTCCAAACTAACCAGTAAAATGATAAAAAATGAATGCAAAAGAATATGATAAATTCAGTAGTAAAAACAATGACCAAAATAGACAAAAATGAATAAAATACTGGACAAAATATATAACAAAATCGTCCACAAACTGACCAAAAATAAACAAAAACTGACGAAAATGTGCAAGAAAATCAACAAAAAGTGATTTTAAAAAAGAGAATGATATTCAACAAAAAAAAATATAAACACACTGAACAAAATGAACCAAAAAAAAAAAAAAAGGATACAATCATAAATAAAAGTACCTAAAAACAAACCAAATAATGTGCATCCATGTGTTGGATGTATTTGTCCAACTCCTCCCACAGATGTTCAATGGTCCCGAGGTTGTTTTCATCCTTCTTTGGTTCGTATTCGGTCGGTGTTAACCACTGCACACCACCAACACCTGCAGTTGGAGATGCTCTGACCCACTCATCACTGTTACAACACGGTCACTCAGTTCCTTACGTTGATCATTTCGCTGCTTCCAACACATCAGCTTTGATGACTAAATGTTCAGTCACTGCCTCATGTATCCAACGCAGTGAAAGGAACATTAAGAATGAAACAACCAATATTATTACCACTGCTCCTGTCAATGGTCAGAATGTTATGGCTGATGGGTGGACGTTATTTATTAAATTTTAGCCATCCATTAAAAAAAAAAGGCATATTTTAAAAATAACTCCCAAGACTTATTAATATCAGTCAATATCAGATCATTCCCATGAAGATAACTGTGAATCTGAGGTGTGCTATTAAACCTGGCTGCAGCATTCACAGAACCACTTTCCTTCTTTGTTACAGTCCTTTTCTATGTTTTAGCTGGTTACAACATGCCTGGGTTTTATGTGCAGAGTTTAATAAAACACCTTAGCCTTTGGTGAAAAGATGGCTTCCATACAGGTTGAATACAAAGGGGTAATGCATTTTCAGACACGCATTGTGCTATGTAACAAGTGACAGTTTGTGAAGAATGTAAAAGTCAACTGTAAGTTAAATATAACAAAGATGGAGAACGTTTTCATTCAAAGTACAACATTGTTCAAGATGTATTTGATGCTGGGAGTCTTCCACAGCTTTAGAAATAACTGTTAGACCGCTTTGACATGGCAATGAAATGTCTTTTCTGTCTGTTTACTTACAGATCATGTTGGAATGAATAGTTGTACTGGCAATTCCTTTTTTTTTTTTTTTTTAATTTATTTTATTTTATTTTTTTGAAAGGGAACAAGATATCCCAGCATTATCATTCATACATATATCTATTAGAGTCCCTTTTTAATATATTATTTTATACATACAAAATCAAAAAGAAAAATCAAGTCAGTCAAAGTCAAACAGAAAAAACAACAACATATGAACTGGGTGCATACAGTTTTGGTATTTCTCACTTAAATAATAATAAAAAAAAAACATAATCGCAACTTTAAATACCTCTGGGTTCTTTAAACATTACACATGTGTATGTAAAAGTAAACCAGCTTTATTTTCTTTTTCCTTTTTATATTTATTTTTTATTATTATTATACTTTTTTACATGCAGATTGTGTTTGGCAGAGTGTAGATGTAGAAGTTTTGCATGTGACTGATGTGAAATGCCAATAAAAAAAAAGTTTAAAAAAAAAAGGAAACCATATACTAGAATAAAGACAGAGACATCATAAACGAGAAAAGCACAAACCTCCGCCAAGCAGCACAGTTCCCTCACATATTTTGACTGACCCCCCTCAATATTACTCCCACATTTGTTTTTTTTTTTAAATCTATTTTATTAGATTCTTGACACTGGAAACATACCCAAAGAA
>JAPSES010120204.1:0-16609 GCA_029822895.1 Maxillicosta whitleyi | reverse complement strand
AAGCTTATCAAAATAAAAGTTCCTCTTTAAAGTACATAGAATGGCATATAAGTCCTCTGTACATAAACAAAACTGACAATATAACAGTGTTAGAAAATAGAAACGTTTTTGCATATTAATAATAATAATTCACCTAAAATAATGAACCTTTCATGGGTCATTTACAGTATTCAAGCATCTTTTCCTGGTTTTACATTTTGTTCCTTACTGTACCGAAAATGAACCGAACCATGACCTCAAAACCGAGGTATGTACCGAACCGTGATTTTTGTATACCGTTACACCCTTACTAGCTAGCGGGCTAAAGTAATCACAACACGTTAGCTACAGTATCTTAAGATAGGTTTACATTATGTTCTCTGTGGCCACAGCAGCTCTGTTTGTCTGAAACATACTGTACCGTGGGATTTGATCATTTCTTTCCTCCATATTCGAGTTTTATTACATAAACAGTGCATTACATTACAGCCAAACAGGGCTGCCCAGCAACCCAAAGCCTCAGCCATGCTCCTCTGTGTTTTCCTGTTACACTAGACAGCATGCAGACATGCCTCAATACTAACATGCTCAAGACTCAATGAATCCACTGCAGAAGTAATTGCCAACTCTTAAGAATTCATTGTTGCAGCACTATCCAGATCTCAAAATCCACCTGATGTTATCTCTGAAACAATGAACAACGGATATAAAAGATTTGTTGTTCCTCATCATCAAGTGAAGTGTTCACTTTCCTATGTAGTTTTCCAGTGAACACTGGTCACTGTCTGTATGAATGTCTGTGTGTTTGAGCTGCTTTGATCTGCAACAGAGAGCTGATTTGGCCCTGGAACCCAGGTCTTGCCTCTGGATTGAAAATCATAATAATGCATCAGACAACTACTTTATTGCGAAATGGAGAAAGGTTTGCAAGACAACATGTAAGCTGCTGTAAAACATAAGAAATGTATTTTGTATTTTTCCTGTACTGTTATGACAGCTGATAAAATAAGAACCTGTTGATACTTCTTTTTAAAATTATTTGGCACCAGGGCCCAGTGTACCCATTTTGGACAGGTGTCATATAGAATTCTGACCCCATGGATATCTGACCCCTGTGTGTGATTTTTCCATGGGGGTCACTTTCCTATCTCACGCAGGGTATTGGTAACCATCTCCACACATAATGATCTTATGATGCATCACCGTAGATTAAACTACTGTTACTTTTTCAAGCGCCCATATTGAGACAGAGTAGAGGAGCAGAGGTGATTCCAGGTTGCATCTGACAGAAGTTGCTGTAGATGTCAATCATGTCTTGAATTGTGCTACTTCCTTAAAAATACCTGTGATTAGCCAAAATCTGCATTGTGTAGACTTTGCACATCAAGCCCTCCTGCTTTAAGTAAAGAATGTGAAAGCATTTTCCACTCCTGGCTGTTATGGTAGCAGTGTTAGCCATATATAGTGCTAACTGACTCTTCTTAATGTGGATCTGTGGCAAACTCTGAAGACCTTCAGACTAACAATGCATTTACTTATCTAGGTATGTCCATGCAGAATAAACATTACTGTAGTTCAGTTTGTTGCAGTGTTATTGTACGAAATGTGATGTGTTTGTGTACGTGTATGACATCAGCACTTTGAAACCTGCTAACATGACATAAAAACCTACCTGCCAAGGAAAACCATCACTTTTCCCACCTCCCCCTCAATCCCTGATACCCCCTTCAACTCAATAACACAAACCTTAGTTTGTGTGTGGGGGTGTGTCAGTGTGTGTGTGTGTGTGTGTGTGTGTGTGGGGGGGGGGGGCATGTTAAGAGACGTTTACAAACCATTAGCATGAAATAATTATCATCAGTCAAGGACTGTGGAACGTTGTGTGTGTGTGTGTGTGTGTGTGTGTTCAAGATAAGAGAGGGAAAAGAGAGGGGAAACTGTGTTTGTGTTTGTGTGTGGTTCCTGGCTGAGCAGCTACTCTCTATTTATAGAGCTGCAGCTCCTTCCTGTTTCTGGAGTTGTACCATCATGCCAAGAGGGGGGGTTGGAGGGGGCAGAGAGAGAGAGTGAGAGAGACAGGGGGGAGGAGGAGTGCAAGGAAGTACGAGTGGGTATGTGGGAGGGGAGACTGATCATGTTTGAGTCTTTAGTAAATTAACAGATCCACCCCCTCCTCTTTCTTTCTCCCCCTCCTTCCCTCTCAACCCAATCTCTTTTTGCTCTCTCCTCGTAGGCAGGAACATGGGCTCAAGCACCAAAAAAACTACACACCAACACAGCCCAGCCATTGGCTCACACCCAGGAACAGCCCCTCGGACCTCAGATCCAGTTCCGAGTAAGGCTCTCTATCAACTCCCAGTTTATGTGTCTATATGTATTATCGTCTATCTCTCTCTCAGCCTCTCTTTCTCTCTCTCTCTCTAATGTCACTCAGTACACATACAGTTTCAGGTACCACTGCGTGCGTACTACATTGATAAATAGAAAATTTCATCCGTCTACATGCACATTTTTCCGCATGTATTCAAGGTCGACTCGATGCTGACCCAAAGCAGAGTATGCACACTACGCTCAACTCTGTAGGAGCCTTTACTGTCTAAATGTAGCCTCAATCAAGTTACCACTGGATGACCGGTCTAGCTTGGCTAACAGAGGCAAAATATTCACCCTTGCTACAAGACTGATCTGAGTAAATAGTAAGTTAGTTAAAAAATAAATGCATTAATTAGACCAGTGTTTTTCAACCATGGGGTTGGACCCCATGTGGGTCACCTGGAATTTTTATGGGGTTGCCTGACATTTCTAGTAATTGATAAAAAAAAAAATAAAAAAAAAAAGAATTACTAATAAAAATGTTTTTAATGATTCACTATATATTATACAATTATACATTGTAATTAAAACACCACACATTTTTCCTGATAAAAATCAAGTTCACATAAAATGCAGGATATATATACATCTGAGAAAGCATATCTTGATTGATCCGATCATGTGACCCCATGTATTGCTACTAACCTGTTGCATAGTTACAGTCAGAAAACTGAACAAAACAGAGAATGTAAAGATTTCTTAACACGCCTAGCCACAGACAGACACAAACAGGCATATTTAGAGAGATAAAAAAATAATAATAATGAATATATAATGAATTAATATTTTTGTATATTATATATATATATTCACTTAAAAATGAATTATGTCTGTTGATTGCTTGGTTTTTCATGATTAAAAAAACAAAAAAAAACAAAAAAAAAAAAACCCTAAAACATCCCCTGAAAAAATAAGCAATCAACAGACTTAATATTTTTTTTAAGTGAACATCCTATTACATCTTGAACAGTTGAACATTCATCTTTAATGCAAACTAAAAATACATGGAACATTTAATTTTCTGTAACAGCCACACCTGCGATGTGGGAAATGGACTAATTATGTTTCAGGACCATGGATAAGGGCCAATCACACCAACATGGTAGAGGATTTATGGCAAATGGGAAACTCAGTCAGACTGTAAAGCGTAACTTAAAACCTAACCGATTAAGATGCAGTTGAACATGTAAATTGACACCTGCAGACATACATCCATACTAGTGATGAGCAGATCAGTCGGTTAAATACGGGTGGGGCAACAAAATTTCACTTTCAGACACAGAAAAAGACACTGATATATAGGCTACAGACAGAGATAGGTAAGCTATACAATGGATTTATGTGCTTGGAGACATTGCATGTACCATGAGTGTCATGGACTTGGAGTCTGTTTTGGGTCTGCCTTGAGTATGCAGATGCAAGTTTGTCCAACTACACCGACCTTCAATTGGTTTTTAATCACTGATAGAGTTGTGTCCTCCATGAATGAAATTCATTCAGCAGCCCTGCCCCATTTTGTCATTTTGAACTTATAGGTGCCAACACACCCATAGCAGTGCGTTCATTGTTTTTGTAAATTGTCTGTAAAATCTAAGCTGCCAACACATTAGCCAGACCAACACTAAACTACAATCCAGCGCCAGTCACTTCAAGATACATGGAACAAGGATGTAGGTAGGAAACAAAAACACAAATGATGCTGTCTATTGAGTATGAAACAAAGCTGATAACGTTTCACCATTACTAACCCCTTGATTACAACACATGAACACAGCACTATTCATGGGCTTACCTCCACCAGCACCATAGTGTTTTCACAGTTATCGGGCATGTAGATCACCAAACCCTATAGCCAGCCACAGCAAAACTGTTCCTAGCTGTCAAGGGACTTAAGCTCTTGAATTATTCCACTGTGTAGCAACTTATGCTTAAAATCAGATACAGTAAGTACAGGGTGACAGGGAGTCCAGATCCTGAAGCAGTTGGACACCGGGGACCACCAGTAGTTTGTAGGTGGCTACATCCTTCATATCACTAATCTTCTTCAAATACCTTTACTTTACCCCTTGCTTTCGCTGCTGCTTTATCATTTTTTTAAAATCTTGATTTATACAGCTCTTTCTTGCACATCTGTACCATGCTGTTGCCCATAGCAACTGACAGCTTGTAAGTTCAAAATGGCGCAGCGTCCCACATATGTCACATGAAATGACATTTGTCCTCATTCCTAATAGTAGCTGAGGTGCCGATTAATAAAGTGGATCTGGATCATAACTTCCTAAGACCCAATGAAGCATTTTTTTTTCTTCTGAGAGTTTCGTAATGCATCTGACATTACTGATCGACATGTGCACATATAAATGTTGTCCTGATTTTTTTTTTTTTTTGCACTTTTACCACGAGAGCCAAAAAAGTGATCGAGAGGAAAATATACAAAGGGAAAGAAAGAGTTAATGAGGGACCTCTGCCTGCACAGCCAGATGGTCACCAGGAAGAGCATGACAGCTGTAAGTGTGTCTGTGTGTGTTTTTGAGAGCGGTAGGGACAGATTGTGTCCAACACCTGTCCTCCCAGTACACAGCAACAAAACAGAAAGCAAGACAGACCAGCTATACCCAACCTGGGAAACATCAAACATGGAACATGAAGCAGAAAGAAGGTGAGTGAACAGCAGAGAGAATGAAGATGAAAATTTGGACAAAATGGTTGGACAAGAGGAGGGCACACAGAATAATCACAGAGAGACACAATGAAGGAAAAAAGCAGAGAACCTGTGGAAATGAGGGGCACCATTTCCAGGGCTTGATATAGGCTGTTTCTTTTTATCACACATGCTGTGGATGAAATCTGCAGCCAACAACAAAGTATGTTTGTGTGTAACGTTAGTATTCAGCTGCGAGTGTGTGTGTGTATATATGTATCTGCTCGTGTCTTTCATAGGTGTGTCTCTGATTGGCTAGGACGGGCAATGTGCCATAGAAGGCAAGCATAGGATTGGCTGTGTCGAAACCCAGTCGGCTTCTGCCTCTGCCAAAGCCTGTCGTGAGGGCAGACTGGTGCATGAGTGCGCGTGCTCACACACACACACACACACACAGATTTATGGCTGCTCTAGTAGCAGAAACGACATTTTTTTCCCTCCCTCTCTTTCACCGGTTTTCCCTCTCACACTGTTGTTCTGCACTGAGAGGGGAAAGAGGGAGCAAGAAGTACAGTGAAGGGAGAGAGGCTGCTATGGTAACAGATCACTGTGGCAGTGAGCGGAGGGGCCCTGATGGCTACTTGGCAATGGAACTACAATCTGACTAGTTACACACACGCGTCTATAAGAATGAGTGTGCGTTGACCAGAAGACATGCTGAATGGGGAAGTGTATGTGTCTGTGTCACTCTGGGAGGAAGGAACCCATTGAGCTGGTGTGTTTATGTGTACTGTCTCTCTGTGCTCCAGATGTCCTTAGTTGTACAGATCAATGGCCACAGGAGAATACATCCCACTAACTTGAGTCACGACACCCATCTCCTTATTCCTGCCTCTCTGTCCCAGTGTTCACCTTGAAACACCACCATCTCTTCTATTAAACACAATCAAATACTTCCCTTTAGCAACAATATAGCCATACACTTCAATACCATGATTTTTTAAAAGTTAAATTAGCAACAATTAGTTGATTAGTTGTTAACTGTTAATCAACAAATAATATAATATTAAAGATCAACTTCTATCGTTATTTCATTCATATTGGGGTGCCACCACTGTGGTTGAATGCATTGTGCATAATTTCTGTGAAAAATGATGTCATATTTGTCTTGCTTGAAGCTTGAAATAAAAACTACACAAAAACTCCCTCCTCGTATTTTTCTACACAAGAAGAAATACAACATCCCCCGTCCTGTGCATACTGAGTGACTTAAGAGAGAGAGAGAGAGCGAGAGAGAGCAATAATTTCCAAAGTAATGTTTGTTTTTGAAAATTGTACTGAGGAAAAGAGAAATCTGTGTCAGATATAGAAATGTTGTTTTATACTGAGGAACTGTTTGCATCTGTTCATTAATATGATGAATCCTACTGTTTTCTTAAAGGTCAACTTCTGTCAATTATTTTATTCATACTGCTGTGTCACCACTATGGTTGAATGCATTGTACGTCATTTCTGTGAAAAATGATGTCCGATTTCTTTTGCTTGAAGCTGTTTTCTGTAAGCTGCAAGAGGTCTTAGTGGTTGAACGACTGGCTTTTCCGGTGTCCCTCATGAATATCCATGACACGTTAATAAGGCACCTCTGATTGGTTTAAACAAGGAGGGGGTTAAAAAGAAAATGAAAGGAAAGGAAACGCCCAGCTGAGTGTTGGTCAACCCGCAGTGATCTGTTGATGGAAAGTTCGTAAAGTTTGTGGATTTAATAAAATGTCTTTAGAGATACAACCATATGTCTTTGACCCTGAATCAGACAAGGATGAAGATGAAGGCGAACAGCCAATTCCGATTTTTTTGTCGAAGAGCGTATCCGAATGGTAGGCTAATGCATCTTTCTGGTCAATCACCTAGTTTCTGTCCGCTGTTCTTCCTCTGGGAAGAGCCTGTGGACATACCATACATAGGCTCTGGGCGAGCCTTATGACCTAGTGACGTAGATACGTTTGGCCTGCTCTGATCCCCTCGTATGTCTTTATTTCTATGGTAGG
This sequence comes from Maxillicosta whitleyi, assembly GCA_029822895.1. Lineage (NCBI taxonomy): Eukaryota > Metazoa > Chordata > Actinopteri > Perciformes > Neosebastidae > Maxillicosta > Maxillicosta whitleyi. The sequence goes on along the minus strand of JAPSES010120204.1, from coordinate 9,571 downwards.
TTGACCCTTCAATGACCAGTGAACCCATGTGGGTCGAATTTCACGTCTTGAAGTGCTGCGTGCATATACTGCTTGTTGTGACCCACCACATTGTAAATAGAGCTACTCAAAGTGGGTTTTTTTTAGCAGAAGGAGCTCTTTAACAATCAATGAAAGGTTTTGGTGGACCATCATTTGTACTTTCGCATTACGTGATTAGGCCCAATGATAATTCAGCTTCCTGACTTTGGTGCAGTCATCGGAAATCTCAGCAGTGAAAATACCAAATTACATTTAATTTATTTTTTGTAATGAGTAACAAAACTGTGCATTAAAAATTAACTGGAGCAGAAGTATGCAATTGAGTTTGGAAATGTAGTGAAGTAAAAGTGAAAATAAACAGAAAAAAAAAAACTCAGTAAAGTACAAATTCTAACAAAACATACTTCTGTACAGTAGTGAAGTATTATTACTTTGTTACTATACAAAACTGGAAACGTGTTTACAATTTAAGAGGACTCAGGAGAACTAAATTCAAAAGTGTAATATAATATTCAAAATTATATTCTCATGTGAAATAGTTTTTGTTACTTTGTCACTTTTCTACAGATGGTTTCAGCTCAATTAAGCTTGATTTACCATGTGGGAACAGGAACTGTTATATACAAGCTCTACTATTTTTACTGAGGTTTCAAGTGAGCAAAAGAGATACTAAACACGACATGCATATTACATACTAATAAGAATTATTGCTGTGTTGGTACAAATGTCTGTCAACATATTGCCATGTGGGATTGCTAAGCTAAGCTAACAGGACATTTCTGAAAACACTAAAGCAAGTTTTCAAGTGCCCTCTATCTTGATAAACTGACCAGAGCTTTGAAATCAAAAATATATGTCCTCAACTAAAAAGTGTTATAGTGTTTGATTTCTGAAATGATGACTGAGTTTTATGTTTCATCCAGTTGCACTGATCCTAGCTGGAACAACAATGACGACAATAGCAATAGTTTACACAGTGTTGCTATGCCAGTCAGCCATGTTGAGAGAGAACCAGTTTTTACATTTTATAACAGGTGGCATCTGTGTTACAGTGTTGGAGTTAATATCGCCTTAACTAAAAAGTGCAGAACACAAAGCACCAATTGTCACAACCACGTTTCTGAGGCCAGCAAAAGTGAGAGTGAGGGAATAATATTTTGATGCAATCTGCAACTTTCCAAGTCTTAACACATGGAGCCTTTAAGGTGTTTTTTTCCTCCACTACAACAATCAAATTAATGCTGTTGGTGGGGTGTTAAAACAAAACATAACATATGGCTCATAAATCTAAGATTCTCCATTTTCCAGATTCTATGAATCAAATGACTAACTGGTTTCAAGATAACTGATAATGCAAAAAACTTGCTGTAAGTCTCTCTTACATCCCATCGTATATGTTACTACGAGTGGTTTGCGTGCAAAAAAATGGGCAAAGTAGTGAGATGCACGCAAGTGAAAAGTACTTTTTTTGGTGGTCACAAACACAACGCATAGCACGCAGCCTGAAAACTGACCGGACAGTTTTTCGCTATGACCTGGCTGCGACAATTAGCACGCCTGGGGCACGCAAGACAAAAGTACTAAGTTGGATTGGCTCGCATGTAATGCAGGCAAAACATGCAACAATTCCAGGGTATTTTCCCATGCAGGCGTATTTACTAGTGATGTTACTTGTTGAAGCAGACGCTCGACTCTGTCTCGGGTTTCACACAGCAGAAGTGTCGTGACACGATGTTTTACTAACTCACACTGATAATAATTTTAATGTCTGAACTTCTGATATAAGTGTGTCCCGGGACCGTAGTAATAATAACACTGTATCTGTGTATATACACATTGTTGGTAAACATTAATCGTACCTGGGACACTTCGCGATCCGGGGAGCTACGAAAAATGTCTCATACTGGCCAAACAGATGTCTTCTTATGGCTTGACCCAATAACGCCTCTTTCTTCTTTGCCTCTCTTGTAAAACAGAGCTGTAAAAGACGACGGCGCATCCTTCTAGGTAATGCCAAGCTGAAACAGTGAATGATGAAGAGACTCCGTGATGATGATGATGATTTCTTTCGGCTTTTCACTTCCGGGGTCGCCACAGCAAATGACCTTCGCATGTTTGGCAAAAAAAAACAAACTTTGCTTGGAACCGGCACAACAAAGCTTGCGCCACTTCTGGCTATAGGGATGCATGGTGTTTAAAAGTCAGGGGCATTAACCGCTGAGCTGTCCCATCACTGATACAGTGACTCAGTGCACCTTCTTATATTATTGTGATTTTCCATGCGTTTTTCCAATTTGACACACGATTGTCTTGTTTAACACTTCCGTGCTCCTTACGTTTCTCTTACTTCGTAAACGATTTCTAAAAACATACGTTTCACTTGCAATTCACGTACAATTATCCCACTCATTATCCCACTTGCTCCAAAAGGCGTTCAGACCACTTGCGCTCCTCACTTTTAGAGCAAGGCACACCCATTCATTAAGTACTTACTACATACTTCCCCTCCGATTTAATTTTCACCCTGCGACAACTCTATGTATGACAGGAACTCCGAGTCCGCACAATCTCTCAACACGCACAACGGGATGTAAGAGAGGCTGTAGCTCTATTTGTGATGAGTAAGTTCATTCTCTGCATTTAACCTTTCCTAGCCCATTAGAGGTAGTGGGCTGCCACTGAGTCCCGATAGGGTGGTGGGAGAAACCTGAGAACCTGGTTAAAAACCTACATTGCTGATGGATATCATGCAAATATGGCTTAGACCAGGAATGAAACCAAGGACCCTGTCACCAGGAGGAGCAGGCACTAACCACAGAGACATCAGTCCAGTGGATACATTTCTTAATAATTTATACATAAATCTTTGTGGTAGACAGTGATTCATTTAAAACACTAGATAACAGTGTTGTATCTATCCATCCATCTATCTATCCATCTATATATATATATATATATATATATATATATATATATATGTTTACATATAGAGCAGTGTGTTTCCTAAAAGTGAAAATTATAATATATATTGAATGATGTGTCCTGTATCATGATCTGTATCATATGACCCTTTTTTCCTGTGGATACCTTCTCTGAACAATTTCTCCTGATAGTTCAGTATTCACCTGATGAGAAGTGTCCAGATAATGAATGTGCCATTCCCCTCTCTCTCTTCATTGGCCATCTTTGTAGCCTCCTCCTCTCTAATTTTTCTGTGTGTATAACTAGGTCATGCAGGAATAGACTGCTGTTGCATCTCCACTATGAAATTCTTTGTGTGTGTGTGTGTGTGTGTGTGCACGCACTATATGCACGTGGTTATACAGTCTAAACACATTCAACTAGACCTGGAAAGAACAAAGTCCAGCCTAGGAAACAAATATGAGATCAGAGTACGCATAAACAAAAATGCACAAAAAATCCCACACAGAGACCATTTATGTCCTCTACAGTGAGATACCATGCGGGGGAGGCATAGCTTTGAGGCTGCAAGTGTCTGTGTTTGTGATGTGTTCTCATACTGAGGCGATCTGGACAAAAGATCAAATCACATCGTTTTGCATTACAATCAAAATTCACTGGTGGACTTGTGATCTCTCTAGTCACTTTGGCAAGTGCGCTCTAGAGTGCAGACACACAAGAAACTGATGATAGATTTCAATATTTGTAACGTCCAAACACGTTACATTACAGAAATAGAATATAATACTTAAAATTATGTTGTATTAATGTGTGATACTCAAAAACAAGAATTATTGTTTTAGTTATCTTAGATTGAGTTTTTAGTTAGTCTGCCATATTGCACCACAACATTTCTACAGCACCTCTAAATGAACTGCCTCTGATTCTTTTTTCTATTTTATGGTGAGTGGTATGCAGCATTAGCATGCATTATTGTCACTAGCCATGTTTGAGAGTGGACCTTCTTACCAGACTCCAGAATGGGAAAAAAAACAAACAAACAAAGTCTTAGATGGTTTTTGGAGCCATTGAAGGAGAGCGGTACACTTGGTTGCAATCTGCAAGTCTACTATTAGATATCACTAAATCGCACACAATTCTGCTTGTCATATGATACAGAGTCTCTACAGTCCACCTTACAGTATTATACCTGCACTCTCTTACTACATTAAAGAGTACCATGTCTTAAACTGAAATATAGCTTTGACTCTGTGTGTGTATGAGAGAGAATTAGATTAGATCAGTTTATTATATCATGAATGTACCATCAGTATAGGGCTGGGTATTGATTCAAATTTCAAGAACCGATTCGATTCAGATCTTAAGATTAAGAATCGATTATCCCGATTCAATTCAATCCGATCCAATCTTGAATCAGTTTGTGTTATTAAAAACATTTTTTTTTAAACATAACCTGTATTACATAACTGTGTAGCAGCTACCAACATATTAAAACTAGTATTAGATTGACATTCAACAGCAAGTTACGTAAGTATTGGTAGTTACCGATGGCTGTAAGACCAGAGAAGAAAGGTGATCCAGGACAACAAAATAAGGACATCAGATGTCTATATCTGCAGCAATGAACTCCTATTTGGACACTAAACTGATGCATTATTCACATAACAAATTAAGACTTCACACAAAAGCTGTTGCAACCAAATGCATTTTTATTCCAATATCAATATAAAAAAAATATTATTCATTCTCATGCAGTGTAACTAAACAGAGTGCTGGTTACCCTCTTCAAAGTAAATAACCAAAGGTTTTGCACCTTAGGAAGCAAAAGTTCTCCTACTTCTGTGTACATAAACTCAAGACATTGATTTGTCTGTAAGTTACAAATGCAAATATGTAAACAGGACATCTTAAACTTGGACTGTAAATACAAAATTGAAATTTGTTACCTGTTTTAAGTGCACACAAAAATAAACTCAGACTGGACCTTAAATACACAAAATATAAAACATTCCCTTGTCTTTAAAGTGCAAGCATGTGAACAGGACATTTTAAACTTAAAATGTAAATAGAGAACTGAAAGCTGTTGTCTGTTGAGGCCAGCAAATAATCACAGCAATTTTGACTAATTGAATAACAAACTTTATTTTATTCAATACAAATTCTTGGGTTCTAAAATTATTTGTCAAGTCATGAGAATGCAAATACATACTTGCATTGGTATCAGAAATTTTTAATCAAATAATGAAATTAAACTGTTGCATTTATAGAACTTTTCTTACTCTACTGTGGCTCAAAACACTTTAAGTCCAGCTGGAATTCAGTCCTTTGCATTGAGAGTGTATTGTCTAACCTCACACAAACCGATCTCAGTATGATTTTGATGTAGTTTAATCAATAACGCACGTACAAATTAAAGCATTTTCTTTGATGAAGAGCCACGTATCACTCTGAAAAACCCCGTGGATAAAACTAGAGCAGTAAGACAAAGACTCAAACAATGCAAATATGACTACTTGACTATTATTTAGGATGAATTACAGCACAGAATCGCAGCTGTCACCCTTGTTGAACGTATGCGCACCCCTGCGGCCAGGGGATACAATTCTTAGCGGATACACAACACCGGCTTGCTGCTGCCATGGTTAGCGACTTGTTTCCTGGTTGCATATTGGGGTGATGCCTCGTTAAAAGGCTCCATAAATTCATTGTGTCGGCATTGTTTTTTACTTTGATTTTGCATATCTTGCATACAGGGTTGCTTTTATCCAGTTCATCACCGTCTTCCTCCTTTATGAAGCTGAAATTCACCCAGACATCTGCTTTCAGATGTGATGGTGCTCTGCGTATAGGAGCCTCCGCTATGTTGTTGTCTGAAGATCACAATAAATCTCGCGAGATCCGGACACGTTGAGAACTGAACCAACGGGGTAAAATGCATTTTTAAATATCGATACTGGGATTTATGTATTGATTTTTGTTCCTTCACGTGAAGATCGATTCAGTATCGATATATCAGTTTTTTCTAACCCAGCCCTACATCAGTAATAGTAATAGTAATGGTGGTATTAATAATAGTAGTATTTACAGCAGCAGAGGCAGTATTTTTATTCAGAGCGTTGCAATAGACCAGAGATGTCAAACTCATGTTGGTTCAGGGGCCACATACAGCCCAATACGACTTGAAGTGGGCCAGATCATTAAAGTAATAACATAATAATGTATAAATGATCCACAATTATATATGTAATTTCTATGCTGTAGTGTGAAAAAAGTAAAATTTTATCATTAAAATATTTACATTTGGAAACTATCCTTTAAAACCATGAGAAAAACATGAACAACCATGAACGAAAAGAAATTTATTAAGAAAAAAGTGAATTTTTTACAATTTATGCCATTATTTGGTCTAAGTTCCTCATTTTCACATGTTCATTATAACGTACAGATCACAGTGGATCTACAAATGCACAAAATATTTAATAATATAATATATAATTACACTTAATTCTCTTGAGATGTTTTTATACAAAAAAGAGAAAACATTGTGGTTTTCATTATTTACAGTTCATTATGATGTGTGTTTTATTAGTCTGACCTAAAATTATTTTAACATCTTGTTCATAATTGTTCATATATTCAGTGTAATTTTTGTATTTCACTCATTCATCCTGTGGGCCAGATTGGACCCTTTGGCGGGCTGGTTTTGGCCCCTGGGCCGCATGTTTGACACCCCTGCTATAAACTATACTTGGTTGCTATGGGAGTTGACACACTGCTAGTGCATTTGAGCTGTTTACAAACATCTTGGTCACAGAAAGGCAAGCACATTATCTAATTACAAACATCTGGCTGAAATAGGCCCTGTTTGAATGAGATCTGCAGGCTAAAATGATAAAACCGAACAAAAGCCATTTGTGGGAAAACTGTAAAACACAGGTTAAAACCAAAGGGACCGTGAGTGCCACAGAAAGTGGAGGAACACACGGGTGGAATTTTTTTTATGGTACTGTGAGAAATGACTGAGTTATCGCAGTATTAAAACAGTGAACAGATCAGAACTCTACAGGATGAGACAGAATTTTTTTATAATGGAATTTAATGGGGAGAAGTGGTAGCCTGGGCCCGCCCATTCCGTGTCGTCACCTGCTCACCAGTTTATGGCTTCCACACGGTCTGGCAAAGCATGCTATTCACAGCTTTCGGATCTCCCGCAAAATCGTGAACTCCACCCTATTTTTCGGGAGTCAATCAACGTTCAGCATCTCCAACGGCTCTAGGTAGAGGCGTGTTGATGTAAGTGATGCAGTAGAACAGCGACCGGAACCCCAGGATTGTAAACAGAAGAACTTCATTCAGTGCAAGCATGGAGCAGCAGCAAGCCCTTAGTGTAGCCATAGATACGGTGTTGAAACAGTTCAACCCAAAAATATCTGAAAATAGAGCAAAGAGCAGCCCTGGAGGCATTTATTGGAAGGAGGGATGTTTTCCTGACCGGCTTTGGTAACTACCAGTTAGCCCCGCTGGTAGCTGGCTCCTTCAAGCTGTTTTCATCGTTTAACATACGTCAGAAGAAAGCGCTGTGTGATTGGTTTAAGCTTCGACAATGCCTTTTCTGGCTTCAACCAATAGCAGACTGAGACTTTTGAAGGAGGCGAATACTTCAAATTTGAACCACGCCCTTTTTTTTTTTTTTTTTAGGGAACCAGCTTTGTCAATATGCTTCGCCAGACCCAATGCCAGCATGGTATTGGAAATGTCATGATAACCAGGCTAGAGACGTGGGGGATATGCCCACAAACTTGGGGCTGCCATTTCACTTTAGAAAGAGATAAGGTTTCAAACTTGGGTTCATTTGAGGCCCAGGACCTGTGGCTACATTTGTGGGAAAAACAAATCATACACCTGTGATTTATCGTTTTGCTGGGAGGGGATTTTTATGGATAAATTTGAGTTTTATTTTGTGCTTTCTCTCACTCTGATTTTCTGTTGCCATAGAAATGCCCACTCTATTTTTGGACATTTTGAGCAAACCAAGGAGGTTTCTAAAACTCACCAATCAAAAAACGTAAACCCCATCGTCATATAAATACATTCCTGAGAATAGGACAAAAATGCCCGCGTTTTAAGCCTAAAATGAAGTCTTTGTGTGAAAATATGGCGAAGCAGTAGCTATCAGAAAAACAGCCTTGTTTTAGTTTTTCTTGTTTTTTCCCCTTAACACAGAATGGGTTTTTTTTTATTTTTTTTTTTTATCACATTTTCCTGCGAAAACCATATGAGGTATGGGAATTTTATGAAGACACACTTAAACTTTGGGCAAATCTGAACAATTTTCTATTTTACTGAATAATTTTACGATGCATCATTTGGGAATGGTAGCCACGTGAGAATGGCCCACTTCATTTTGGATGGAAAATTTTGAGTGGTTTTTCACAAATTTACTGGAGGTACTGTCCTCATTGACAAAAACACTGCTCAAAAGGCATAAACTACTTTTCTACTACATGGTACCGGCTGTACTAGTGATGTGTCAGTCGTGAACGTAAAGCCGACTCTTTGAAGTGAACGATTGATTGGGGAGCCACTTTTTTCTCTGGAAGCCACACGTAATTGGTCAATATGTGTGGTGTTGTAGCCACTGTGTGGGGGGCTCCACACACAGCAGCAACAGCACACGAACAGGTCAAGACAGCAGGGGAGACGAGAGAGAGCTAGGAGCAACACGGAGGGACAAGGACATTCCTAATCTGTATTGGCTAAAAGTTGAACTGTAAATAGTTAAAAGTTTGTTCTTATATTTTAGTTTTAGTTTATTTATTATAGCACTGAAGCGTAAATATGTTTAATTTATATTTTGTGTGTTTTTAAGGGATTCTGTTTTACTTGACTTTAAATTTGTTTTGTATAAAATGTTAAAAGTTTAAATTTGTTAAAAGTGCACCTAGAGCAGCAAACATGTGGCGCAGGGATTAAAACTGAGGGGTCCAATGCGGCCTGTGGGATGAATTCGTGAATTAACTAATTTTAGTTCAGGTGTCAGATACAGACCAATGTGATCTCAAGAAAAACATTAACATGATAATATATAAATAATGACAAGTAATTTTTTTCGTTTTTGACTAATGCGTAAAAAATAACATTGCGCTATGAAAATATTTATATTTAAAACTATCCTTTAACAGTAAAATGTGAATAGCATAAAATGTCTAAAGAAAATCATGTGCAATTTTAACACTGTTCTGCCTTTTACTAAAGGGTTTGTGTCTTTGTAGATCCACTGTGATCTGTGAGTTTTGTTACTAATGCCTCATTCACACCAAACGTCCACCACGCGCAATCTGCGCAGAGTCTTGTTGCTCTGCCTTTCACACCGGACAGTCTCCGTGCGCGGTCTCTAGCCAGCCCCGTTCTGAAATGCCCAAGCTTGTGCTCTAAAGGGTGCATGCCGCTTCAAATAATTAAAATATGTATTTCTCTTAGTTGTTTTTTGCTGAACCAGAAATACAAATACTGCGTGGCATGAATATAGCATGAATATATCACTGGTGGATGCTGATGCACTTTTAGTTTGTTCTTGTTGTGTGACTTCCTGTTTTATTTTGGTGAATTCCCTCATGTGTCATGTCTG
>JAPSES010120159.1:0-16614 GCA_029822895.1 Maxillicosta whitleyi | reverse complement strand
AGATCAGTTGTTCACTTCACTATGTTTGAGCTTCAGCGAGTGCCACGTACTTATTCACTGACTGAGGACGTGAAAGAGGACAGGGGAGTGGCTGTTCCTCTCATATTTGCATTTTTATGGCGGTGAATAATTTAATCTTTGGGTTTTTTTTAGCGCCACCCGGAGCACGAATGAAAAAATATAAAAAAATAAATCAATAAATTGGGTTGTCCTTCCTCTGTGGTGCGTTTATGCCATCATGAGGACAGTAACAGGTCTTCTTTCCTTTAAATATGATAAAACTGTCAAACTACAATGAAGAACTTTTTACAGGAAACTAATGTTTAAGAATCCCTTTATATGCATTTTTTTTTTTTTGCTTGCATGTTAAGATTAGTGTTAGTTCTTGTGGCCTTGCTTGCATGTTTGAACTTAACTTTAATCTTTGAAATAAAGGTTTAAAAAAATGAAGCTATGAGTCTAACTTCTTTGTGGTGAATTATGAAGATCTGTCCATTAAAGTAACACTTATGAGCTCAAATCTACTGTTTTACTCTTCAACACATCTGTTCTCATTCATTTGCTATAGATGTAATGGAAATATGGTTTCACAACACATTTCATCTTTTAGTTTTCAAACATACAGTTGGTTCGATTCCTTGTGATGTGCCATTGTGTCCATGAGCAAGGCACTTCACCCATCTTGCCTCCAGTGTCACTCACACAGGCGTATGGTTTTTGGTGTGGATTGGCAGTCACGCTTCTGTCAGCTGTGTAGTTTATCAACACTATATGAGAGTGAATGAATAATGGATTATTAATGTAAAGTGTTTTGGATGCCAAGAAAAGTTCTATAGAAATCTACTCCGTTATTTTAAAAGGAATGTTATTATACTATTATTTTACTGGCACAGAACTAAAATGACTTTGACACCCCTAGTTTAATACATTAGTACATCATAAACAAGGTACATTTCCTCATCAGAAGCCGAACTATTTTAGCCACGTCCTGGAAAACACACATATGAAAAATGGTGCATCTCTATAGTTTATTACCAAAATAAGATTTCAGGGAATAAAAAGCAAATTTAAAGCAATAAAAAGCAAAAAAGAACAAAAAAAACAAGAATAGCAAAAAGAAATAATTGTCGGTGTCTGTTTCAGTATCAAGTATTGAAGTATAATGAGAAAATTAAATTAATGCAGAGTGCATCCTCTATTATGTTTCAGTCTAATCTCAGGAGATTCTATGGAGTTGCATAAGAACTTTTTGCAGCTTTTTTGCAGTGGTTTTCAAGAGGGTTTGTATAATATGTGTGTAAAATGTTTATCTAATGTTTTTCAAGGATGTTCTGTTTATTGTATTTTTATTTCATGTTGCTCCTCCTTTTTACATTCTCCTCTAAATGTCCTCTGGGAGGAGCCATTATGTGAAGCTGCTTTTTACACTAATGAGATTTCTTCTAAAAAAAAAAAAAAATAGATAAAGGATTGGTCACTTAGTCTGTCTCGGTTTCTTCCACCACAAAGCAGTGTTTTTTTTCCCCAGACTTACAGAACACAGAGACCGTTTATGTCGCTCAGACTTGGAGCATAACAGGTGTTGAACTCATGATGTTTTTTGCTGTCATCTCTCTGCTTTTATTTACAGGTAAGTCCAACTGAAAACACCTTTCTGTTTCTGTCATTCTGTCATGTACGTGCATATGGTTGTTGTGATTATTTAAATTGTGAGTTATCACAATGCCTTAAAGTGTGGATATTGTGGACTTAAAAATATTAAGAGAAACTTGCTTGTTAAGTACTAAATATTGTCGCTCAGTGATTCTTCCAAATGCATAAAATGAATTAAGATTCTGATATTTCATGAAAAATTACGTCTAAATGAGGCCAAAGTTACATTTCACACATTAATGTCCATTTAAGTCTCAAACTCAACTCATATTTTTAGATGAGATTGTGTTGTTGGGGTTTTTTTTTCCACAATTAATCACAAAATTTGGGTAAATATCAATATGAAGTTGTTGATCTACAGAAGATGAATCAAATAAAAGCTGACATCATTAGCCGAGTGATGACAGGAATGCTCTATATTTCCTGTCAGTGTCTCATAAATAGGCTTTCAATGACCACAGTTTCAGGATATTACTGGAGATAGCCTATGTCTAACCTGGTGTTTGTCAAACAGCTGTAATAATTGCAAAAGATGTTTGTATGACCACAGAAATTAATGTTGTCATTGTTTTGGGATTTTTTTCTTGTAAATAAAGCTTTTTTTTTTTTTAATTCAATCACTTTTCAGTTATTAATCCCTCTGTTAATTAAATGTGAATATGCCGTGATAATTTCACTGCAGGTGGGGCGTCCACAGAGAAGAAATGCAGTTATCAGGAAGTGTTAAATCATCTTAATCTGACTAAATCCAATGAGCTGTACTTCATGACCCGACCTGTTAAAGACTACACACAGCCCACCTGGGTGTCACTGGAAGTCCTGCTCTATGCCATTTTAGACGTGGTAAGGAATTAATACTATTTTTAACATAAATGTATTTTTTGCTTGGACAGATTATAGTTCTGCATCACAGTTTGATCACACTCACATTATGGGATGTAATAATGGCTTTACTACAGAACACACCTGTGACTATACCAAGACCGTTGACATATCAAACATATCAAAATACTCAATAAAGTATGAAATGTATTATTTACTCACATCATCAAATTTTCTCTTATAAATGAAAATATATTTGGTCAGTTTTGTCTAATCCATTACTCAACAAATGGCAGCAAACAGCATGATAATTGAATAAAATTCACCAATGTTCGGTTCTCCACAGTGCATCACATTCTGACACTTTGGTCATTACTCCATCTAGTGGTCAAGCACATTCACAGTAACTGCTTACTGTTCATATTTATGATCTACAATTTTAGAATTAAAAAAAAAAAAAAGAAGCTTATTAAGTCAATAGCACTGCATGGCATGAATGATTGGAATCCCCCTGTGGGACTAGTAAAGGCATATCTTATCTTATATCTCATCTTATAAGTGATTTATAAATGTTTATGTTTCACATGATAACCAATCACCTCCCAATAATTATTTTTCAAAGATATTTTGTCTAGATGTCAAATTGTGCTCACTAATAACTGTATTATTATTATTCATTACTATTAATATCAACATTGGTCAATGGTATGTTTGTTTTGTCTCAATAGTTTTCACTTGTATGTTTTTGGTTGTAGGTTGAGAAAGAACAGAAATTCATTCCTTATGTTTGGACTGTCACGGTGAGCTCTGCCTAACAGGTCAAACGTCTTTGTCACTATAATTTACTTCTCAGTTTTCCGACTTTTAAAGCTTTGTTTGGTTGCTCTGCAGAGGTGGCAGAACGAATACATTTCTTGGAGACCAGATGACTTTTGTGGAATTGATAAATTGTCCCTTCCAACTGATGTTTTATGGAAGCCTGATCTTCTCATTGAGGAGATGTCAGTGCTATTGAGTTGCATGGATTATATTTTTCTTATATCTAAACAAAATGATGTAGAAATTGCTGTGATGTCTGTATTTACAGTAAATGTGCATTGTCATTTAGGACAGAGAGGGACAAAGCACCAGTTATTCCGTATCTCTTCATCGATTCTAAAGGATATGTTGAAGTTCATGAAGACCAGGCTCTGGTCAGCACCTGCCGGATGCATGTTTACAAATTCCCATTTGACACACAGAGCTGCAACCTCACATTTAAGTCTGCCATTCATTCTGGTGAGGACGGGCCTTAAATATATTAATAACAGTATGCTAAATGTCAAAATGATGATGCCTGATGCATAAAGAAACTTAGTTGTGAACATTTTCTAGTCATGCTAATAACTTGACTGAAAAAAAAACAAACAAACAAAAACCTCCCATTAAAAGATTTTAAGTTTATTGAAAAATTCAAATGAACTAACCCTATTTCTTTCATTGTGTCATTGTTTTTTTCCACGTCAGCTAAAGATATAAGACTCCAGGCAAGTGACAACTCATCAGAGGCCACAGAATGGTCTCGTGAAGTGATGCGGACTCAATACGAGTGGCTGTTCATAAATATGACAGTTACAACCCGCAACAGCACCAACCCTGATCAGAACGTCATTATCTACACTGTATGTAGGGTCATTTATTGTTTGGTTGGTTTTAAATACTGAATAAATACTGTATGAATGCCGGTACAGTACAGAATACAGATATTGTACTTTTGCATTAATACTTTATTCTGGGTAGTTCATCTACAAAGAGTTTACTGCAAACCCTGTTGAGTTACTGTAAAGGTTTAACATTGACCTTTTTTTGCCATGTTTTTTTTTTATTGATCTACAGTCTTTACTGACCTTTGCAGACAAAGTGAAATGACTTGTTCTCTAGTTGGTTTAGATGTTTTAGATGGAGATCTACATAAGAATCAATTGTTTTAAATACTGTTCCACAGATAAACATGAAGAGAAGGTCTCTTCTCTACATTGTCAACTTCTTGCTACCTGCTCTGTTCTTTTTGGTTCTGGACTTGGCTTCCTTCCTCATCTCAAACAACGGGGAGGAAAAACTCACTTTCAAAGTCACTGTGCTGCTCGCTGTCACAGTATTGCAGCTTATTCTGAATGATATTCTGCCATCTTCATCAGACAAGATCCCACTTATAGGTAGAAAAGTTTTGCTTTATGTCAGGACAATGTTGATCCAACATGTTTTTAATCATCTGTATTATTCACTGTCACCTGCAGCGGTCTACTGCATTGGGATGTTTACTCTGATGCTAGTCAGCCTCCTGGAGACGATTGTGGTCAAGTATCTGATGAAAAAAGACAATGTTTATTGGGATAGCGCAGCAGACAGCGCGGGATGTTTAAGAGAAGATGCCAGGGATAACTGGAACCACACTGATAATATTTTTCACAGAGGTTAGATTCATACTGTGTACATACACAACATTATGATAAAGAATGATTGTGCTGAATAAACTATGAATTTATAGATTTGTAGAATTCAGGTAAGCTGATTATAACTTTGGAAACAGAATTTCTACTGCTGTGAGAGTTAATTGCCATTTCAAACCACAAATATGTGTAAATCTTACATGGAGAATCTTCAATCAGTTTATATTGTTTTTTGTTCTTTGATCCATATGTCCTTGCAGGCAAAGCTTATGGTTCATCCATCTATAATGTGTCTTCTCCTGACAACCCATCACTGTTGGATCAACAGGTTTGAACTGAGATGCACTTCAAGACTTATTTCAAGCTTTTAATCAGTAATAGCATTAAAGCTGGTCTGAATCACTTTCACAGGATGAGGGCAGTAAATTGACTCAAGAGTTCCGTTCCTTGGAAAGGCTGTCGGACGAGCTGAAGAAGGTGGAGAAAACACTTTCTTTGCTTCTTACTGGACACACAGAAGAGAAACCAGGGTACTGGACCAAACTGGCTGAAAAATTCAATAGAGTTTTCTTCATTGTTTATGTGACAGTGATCACTGTGTTTTTCATTTGTATTTTTTCACAGTGGAGTAATGCATAGACAATTATTGCTCCATTATTAAAACACAACATGTCACACAAGTATCAGAATTTTAACATTGGACAAATTAAATAACCTGCCCATTACCTGATTAAGTCATTGTACATCTAATAACATTTCTAAGAAGATTCTAACTCATGTATCACTCTTTCTCTCAGGTATTCTATACAACATGTATTATCATGTACATTTGCATAAATTACAAATGTTGCATTATGATATGCCTAAATAGTCTGAATATTTTGGAGAAATACTTCTGATAATACTCTATAAAAGTTTGACAATAAAGAGGGTAATGTATAATCTGTGCATTTGTATAATAAACATTGGTTATAAATGTTAATGTTAAATACTGACTGGTATTAATTTTGATTATCTTCTCACAATGGGATCTGTCAGTGGGATATATTGGACAATGAGAGAACATACTGATCTCAAAGATGATGAGAGTGAGAAACAGTACAATTGACCAGACTTGGGATCTGAGTAACTGTGTAACAAGGGAGAAACTGCGGCGGTAGAATCACTAGGTCAGTGTATCTAGATTTTGTTGTTTATTCCCAATATAAAGTGGTTACCACCTGCCAAAAGTGAAACTAAAGAACAACTGGAGCTCCAGCAGTCCAGCATCTATGGGAGCATACCATAATTACCATCTATTGTGACTCCACCACCCACAACTAAAGCACACAAGCATACAAAAATCTTTCATGGTGGCATAAATTCCTTATCCTCCTGACTACCAGTAGTTCAAATTTGTCCTCTATGGAGGACATTTGTAAACCTCAATATCTCCCACCCACAACATACTACTGCATTAACTCATTTTGCTCTCTACAGAGGAAATCTAGGGTTTTTCAATGATACCAAATTTTATTATCTTTGTAAATGTACTGACATATGATCCTCATGGTCATAGATAGAAAGTCCATTATGAAATGAGTTAGAGAAGCAAATGGAGGTTAGTTTTTTTGTTTGTTTGTTTTGTTTTTATGTGGGTATCTCTTTTTTTTTTTTTTTTTTTTTTTTTTTTTTACAGCTCTCGCCATTTAAGATCCATCAGTAAAATACCACTAATTGGATGTGGTTAAAATAAAGGAGACAGCAAAAAACACAACTTAATAATTTAAACTCATTGCTGATGTGCCATCATACAACTTTACAAACTGTTTACAATTGTAACCATACAGAAAACAAGTACTGCAATTAGGAATGTGCAGAGTACATTTTCCAGAAGTGTTTATAGTCACTGAGGTAGTGTTATCTGTGTTTGTGAATTTAAGTGTAAAAAAATATTGCATTCATTTCTACTATTAACTATTAAGATTAACAGTTCACTGCAATACACTTTAAATGAACTCCAGGAATAAGAATGTAACAATATAAATAGGGTTTAAAAGAAAATTATTTTAATGCTATCAATGAGTGTAAATGAACTTGCTAGTAATCACACTACCAAAGCTAACATAAGATAATCTCATAACCTAATAATTAACATGTTTACTCTGAACTATTGTATAATTATGAATTAATTAGAGTAGAAAAGTGTGGTAGACATTCTTTCTGCCTAGTTTTAGAAAAATAATTCAAGTTTTGTGTACGGTACATACCAAGGGGACAGGAACCCCAACTTGTAAATGAAGCCAAAGTTGCAATGCAACTGCTTATGGCATTAAGGGCTAGCACTTGGCATTAGCTCTGACCCCATGGGCTTCCGTAGTCCCACCCCTTTTGTCCAGATATGGTCACATCTGGCTCCAAAAAGCCAACATTGCAACATCCAAATCACTACTGGCTTAAAAATGGCAGTTCACAAAGCATGGTGCAACATCACAATTCCTTCCTTCACTTATAATATACAGCTTATATTACATATTATTGAATATGTGCATCATGTTCCACTAAATCTCTCCAGTGCATACACACTGAATCATTACTGAAGGTTAAGGTTTCCTTGGTTGTAGTTAAGGTTCTCCTTCTGCAATCCTTTCAGATGCTTTTTTTGCTTAGAGTGTGGGCGTCTCTGATAGGCTCTGCCTGTAACACCAAAGGACTGATCACTCAGTTAAACCCAACCCTATTCCAATAAAAGACCCAGGCTTAATATTTCCACTGTGGATTCTCAGCAATGATTGAGTGATGATGTTTGCCGGTTTCCTGTTTCTACTCCTCCTAACAGGTAGGTGATGTTATTACTGAATGTTATGATGATTAAAAAATGATTCCATAGAAATTTCTAAGGAATTATTGTTTTAATGATTATGGACCAATGGCCTTTTCAGGGTTTGGCTCATTTTACATTTTCCTAATTATTGCATGGCTGCTTACTAAACACAATAACTTCATAAAAATAATGTTATAGCAGTGGTTTGATTGATGAGAAAATTAATATATTTGTTCAACTAAATGAAAAAAACAGTCCCTATTTGTTTCTACATATGAAGCAAAGTAGCGTTATGATGGCATACAATCTCATAAAGGTACAGATTATGAGAAAATTGCAAATTGCTGTAAGTGAATGTGTTTATTAAATCCTGTGCTGAGGGTTCAGTTCTCCCATTTACACTTGTCTTTAATGAACTCATGAGACTATCCCAAATGCCAGACTACATCTGTTGTACATCTGTACCCACGAGAGTCAGGTTTCAATGTAAGATATTTGTTTATTAGTGCAGGGGTTAGAAGCCTGAACTGTGACAGAAATAATAGAGGGTTCCTGTATATTTTACTGAAGGTGAGGCATCCACCGAGGGTGACTACACATACCAGGATGTCTTAAATTACCTGAACCTGACGTCAAACAATGACCTGTTCACCATGACCCGACCTGTTAAAAACCACTCACAGGCCTTAGAAGTTGAGCTCGACATAATGCTTTATGCCATTCTAGATGTGGTAAGTACTTCAAATGTGCATGGTGAGGCATTACATGATCATTTTGCTTTTATACTTCAAGGTAAACACATTCTAAGTGAGGTATTTCTTATAGTCAATCAACACATGTTTTTATTCTTATGGAATACGATGAAGTTATTTTAATGTCAATGATGTCCTGTAACAAAGTCAATATAGTTGCAAGAAAAAAAAATCCTATGAAAGGGGTTATATGTAGTAAAAAAATATTCCAAACTTACAATAACATAAGAACAGACATAGAAGGCCATCAGTGAAATCAATCATGTGTTACTCACTGAATAAAGTATAAAACGAATTTTTACCCTGCCCCCAAAAGCATAGAATAGAATGCCTTTATTGCCATTACACATACTGTACAACAAAATGAGCAATTCCACAGTGGGTGGCTGCTGCACAGACCCTACTGGGAACAATTTAGGGTTCAGTGTCTTGCTTAAGGACACTTCAACACAAGGTCAGTCTGAAACAGGGTTTGAACTGTCACCCCACCAATCATTGGATAACCCACTCTACTAAATGAGCCACAGCCGCCCAAAGGGAGAGGCGAGGAGTACTGTTTCTGGTTCAGTTTGTTTGTTTTTAACGCTTTAGCAGCAAAACTATTGGTTGAATTTATACCAAATTAGGACAAACTTCAAATTTTCCATTAATTTTTAATATCTTTTTTCTTCTCCCATTTACTTATAATTGGCAAATTTTCAAATATCTATAAAAAAAAACTATTTTGTTTACATTTACTTCAAACTTGGCACATACAGTATATAGAGGCAATTGATATGCTGACATCAGCACATGCATAGACATGATAACACCAGCTGGGTCAATGCCAAAATAAGCTACAATACACACAAGGGGCGGGGTTTGTTGCGCTTTAATATGGATCAACAAATGAAGATGATTGCATCATATCATAACTGTATACCGTCATCCCATCTAGTCATTTTGGGATGTTTTGGTCAAAGGCCCTGTGGTGTTGGTCTTCTGCACCATGGCAGACTCTAATGGTCAAATAAATGTATTGGACTGTTGGTGTGGATTTATTTAGTTCATATCTCTATAATCCAATAGATCAATATTTTTAGCAAACTTCAAGACTCTCTATTCTAAATATATGTTTATGTAATTTTTAATATTGGAAGTTAGAAATCCTTGATATACCCCTTATAGTTGTAAGTTTTAGTTTGGCATCCATCTGCTTGTGACATATTGTTTCCACAGTTTTTCTCACTATGTTTTTGGTTTTATTTTTAGCGAGAGATTGACCAAAAATTTGTTCCTTACATCTGGATTTTTATGGTAAGTGTGTTCTGAAAAAGGCCATGAATGAATATTAATATTGCCTATGTAATTTACATTTTATTGCATTATTTTTTACTCTCTGTAGAAATGGAAAAACGATCATATTTTCTGGAATCCTGAAAACTTTAGTGGGATTGATTATATTACTATTCCTACTGAAGCTCTTTGGAAACCAGACATAACCATTGAGGAGATGTAAGTGTAAACAAATGTACATGTTGCAAAATGGTGTCATCATGCACAAAAATATATAATATATATACACATACATACAGTTGCAATATATATATATATATAAAGAATAAGAGAAAAAATGTTTGCAGATGTCTTTGTGTTGTGTGTTTTAATGTGTACTTGTGTGTGTGTGATGCAGCATAGAGAAAGACAGGGGGGCTCCGAGTCCATACCTCTTCGTTTCACACTCAGGTGTAATTGCCCTTAAAAAGGATCAGGTCCTGGTCAGCACCTGTAGGATGCATGTTTACAATTTTCCGTTCGACACACAAAGTTGCACCCTGTCATTCAAGTCAGTCGCCCACACTAGTGAGAATTCTTCTTAACTTATTTGTTCTCTGCCTTTAATATCTATCATTCATTCCTGTTCTTTTAACTGTGGTTGTAAACATCAGCCTTACTTTTATCTCCCTTGTCAGACACAAAACTACGACTCATCCTCACTGCGAATTCCTCTGAGGTCACAAAGGATTCTCTTGAGGTGATGCGAACTCAGTACGAGTGGCAATTCATCAATGTGACGGTCATGAAAAAAACTGTCAACAAATATGGTCTGAATCAAGACATGATCATTTATACAGTAAGTATTACCCAACTGCAGAAAAGCCGTTTATCAGGAAAAACTCTCTCATTCAATAAATAGAAGCTCCAAAAATCTGACTGCGAACCTGAGCTGTTAAAACTCATTATTAGAGACACAGCTCAACTTACTTGATCAAAACACCCTGTTAGCATATGATAGCTACATTAGCTAATGTTGCTATTAATTCTTACTGGTTTATATGCTCTGTCAGGTACCCTGCTAATTAGACCAGCCCGTACAAGTTATTGTTCTTGACATTATAATTATCAAAAAACTAAAAAAGAACTGTTCTTATATCTATGGATACATCATGGAAGCACTTTAAAAAACAGGACAACCATAGTCAAAATGCAAACTCAGTGCTTTGGAATTGAAGTCTACAAACCTACCAATGGAAGCTTCATCTACCTCTTATATGCAGGTCATGACCCAAACACAACATCACTTGTTCCGATGTAAATGTGCAGGAAATGCAACCATTTTACCTTCAAATATGCATCCATAGGTATTCATGAAGAGGAGGTCTATGCTGTACGTCATCAACTTCTTGCTGCCCGTCCTGTTCTTCCTGTGTCTGGACTTATCCTCCTTCCTGATCTCAGACAGAGGAAGCGAGAAGCTGAGTTTCAAGATCACGGTGCTCCTCGCTGTCACCGTGATGCAGCTTCTTCTCAATGACATCCTGCCTGCAGCGTCAAACAGGATCCCACTTATATGTAAAGAAGCATTTTTGAACTGTCAAGTCATATAAAGTAACGCCTATACTTATTTAACCAGTATTTATTCTCTCTGCTCCTCACAGCCCTCTACTGCTTTGGCATTTTTGCGTTCATGCTGCTCAGCCTCGTTGAGACGATTCTAATAATGTATTTGATTGAGAAAGACTCTGGAAACAAGGAGTTAGACCGAGACCAAAGCCTGAGTGAGGACAGTATCCACAAATCTAACTACAAACAAGACAAAAGTAATAGTTACAGAGGTTTATATGTGGTGATGTTTGTAACTTTTCAGTGTAGTCAGATGTTTGGTTGAGTTTTTTATTCACTACTTATTTGTTTCATATATTATTTCAGAGTCAAGAAAATGGTGCCAGTGTTTGTGCAACGTGTCTTCTGATGAAACTCCTTCTGACCAGTTGCATGAAGATAGAAAGGTATGGCTGCAATTTCACAAATATATAGATTAATTTCTTTTCTTTTTTTTTTTTTGTCTCTGAAATTCTTGATTTTTGCCACGAAATAAGAAGTATTGTCTAACCCATAAAGACACAGTGCTAGTGTGGTGCGGTTCCCAAATGAGTTTTTTTCTCTGGTGAACATTTCTTAAGTGGTTTATTACCACGTTATTCTCTGTATTTTTCATTTTTCACAGTATATCATGTATTTTTATATAGAAAACAGAAGTAAAAGTGACATTTTCAGCCAAAACATCAATAAGTGTGTCCATTCACTGTAATTTATCAAACTATGAGTTTTACTGGTGAATTAATGTTATGGAAGATGATGTGTGTCCATCTTCATTACAGAGCCTCTGAACATCCAAATAGGTCATATCTGATGACCATGAAAAGATGGAAAACTGCATTTTACACCAATTATTTACATGTATTGTTAGATTGATATCAACATTTAGTTAGCTTTTAGTCACAGGTAGAGGTTTGGGGCTTTATAGTTATAGTTAAGTATCATCAATGAATTAACCACAATCATTAAAACCATGTTTTCAGATGACCGTCAGTAAATCCACCGAGGACACCTACACACTGGAGGAGGTTTCAACTGAACTGAAAGAAATGGAGAAAACACTGTCTGTGATCTTCACCCACAATGATGGAGAGAGGAAGCCTGGATACTGGACCCAAAAGGCAAAAATAATCAACAAAGTATTCTTCTTGTTCTATGTCACATCAGTCATCATATTCATTGGTTGCCTGTTTTTATTTTGGAATGCATAAACAGCTGGAAACTACGCAATTTCAATTAGTATTACTTTCTTGTCTGTTTTTTGAAAAAGAAACAACAATGTAAACAAATTTGTCTTAATTTCTAAGCATACAACAACATCCATGTACATTGAAGCATGCAAAGAAGCATGTATAAATTGAATGTTACATTATGTATTGTTATCATATCACAATAGTATACAAGGTATTATAGGTATATCATAGGATTGTTATGGCTGCAGAATAAAGATTTTTTTTCTCTGTAAAATTGTGTAAACTATGAATTATTATTATTATTATTATTATTATTATTATTATTATTATTATTATTATTATTATAGGAATTTGAGAAATGATTGACATGACGTGATTTCAAATCCAGAAACTGAGCAGACACTATCCCCCAGTGGCAGAAATAAAGTACTACAAATTATCACAGACTCAAAGAAGACATGAAGGTAGTTGGTCTAAATGAAGATGTCAGATGGAAGCGAATGATTTGCTGCTGTGACAGGGAGCAACTATTATTATTATTATTATTATTATTATTATTATTATTATTATTATTATTATTATTATTATTATTACTAGTATGTTCTTATATTTTATGCCTTAAATGAAAAAACTGTATAATGTAAATCCAAATCTCGTTTTTTCTCGCTGCACGGGATTATTTCCGTGGTATTTGCAAATACTTCAGTCTGAATATACTCTATTCTACTCCACAAGGAAGGATGTCACAGATGTATTTTTAGTGTTTTACATGCTCATCTGAAACATAACCCCCCAGTCATAACTATAAACGTGTTGTCAGACAAAGTCTCGCGATATGTAGTCGCGGTCAAAGGGGCGCAATGCCGCAATGGACTATGAATGCATCACATTATTCTCAGGTTTATCGTTTATTTAGTTAATTTTTTTCATTTTCTGGGTGTGTATCTGTTTCCGTTGTGTTTTTGGCATGATGTGTACTTAAGGGATGATTCTGGGAATTGTTTATTCAAATTGATAAGACAGTTTTACTTCTGTGTCTCTCGGGCACTGGTTTAGCTCAGTGGTTACTTCGTACAACAATTCTCTGAAAGAATTTCATGCACACCTCCCTTCTCGGGATCGAACCACGGGCGCTGTCCAGTGCTTTTCCTTACCTGCTGTTTTTCTTCCATTAAATATACACATTTAACATAGGATTTAGTATAAAACTAAAATAGGCTGCTCCGATATCAAAAGTCTTTGGGTTAACAACAAACTGTGATGTACTGAGAGGTGCCAGAGGAGTCGAAAATCTATATAAATATGCACAGAATAGAAATATTCAAGTGCAGAAAGCCTACACACGTTCATAGCTGATATAAAATACCCCAAGATAATAAAAAAAAATTAAATACACCAAACACTAATGTTGATAAAGAAATGTTAAAAAGCGCTGTGTCATGGCACTCGAAGTAATCTGATGTTTAAAAAGGCATGTTGCTGATGCGTTCACGGGCACTGGTGTAGCTCAGTGGTTACTTCGACCATCAATTCTAACTCAGAATTCGAACCGTCTCTATCCCTCCATGGGATCGAACCACGGGCGCTGTCCAGTGCTTTTTCAGAACTTGTAAAGTTTATCACAGAGTGTCCAGTAACTTTGACTATGACTAAAATGTGGCTGCTCTGTCAATTAAAAAAAAAAAAAAAAAAAGTATATGGACAAAAATTTCATAGGTCACTGGTCTAACTAAGGTTGCATGTACTAAAACTATCAGTAGTATAGATAGGCCTGCAGTAAAAAAAAAAAAAAATCAGCATAAAATTGAAAACAAAGTACTCACACCTCCATTTATTGTTGGATACAAGTGGAGAGCTTATAAAAATACGTCATAATTCTACTGATGATATACCACCGACCAGTGCAAAAGAAAGCAAATTTAAGTCTTATAAGTAGCATCTCAAAAATATCTTTATAAAGCCTTTATCTGACACCCGTAGACAACCAGCAAAGTACACTAACATTTACATTCATTTAAATGATTCAATCTACAATGAAATTAGACAATGATCAGTGTATGTTTAACTGCGGAACATGTTAAGAGTAGACTACATTATGTTTAATGTATCAGCTGATAATGAATCTGTATTTTGGGCAGCGATCATAACAATATAATATTATGTTGCATGTTATTATTTACTTTGTATTATATATGAATACATAAATATATAAAGAAGTGGGTTACTCTTTGGCAAATCTTTTTTTTTTTAATGTACTGTAATAAAAATGTTTGTCATGGTGTTTGGGATCAGAGGATGCCTGTAATTATATAGTTGCTTTAAATAAAAATGAAGTATAATACAAGTATCCAGGCTGTTGACACATAAATGGAGTTATATTAAATGTATTACTGTAAGTTCAATACTAATCTGTTTTTTTGTTTTGTTTTGTTTTTTCTCTCACTGTGCTGGTTTATGTCAGTAACTGTTAACACTTCAGTCTGAATCTTCTCTCTTCTCTTCCACGGGTGTTTTCCAGTGTTTTACTCTTTTGTGTGAAATACTCTAACCTTTCCTGATCATAAACTCTCGTTAACAGTTGTAAAAACATATCTTCAGACAAAGCCTCTTGATAGTGTCACAATGTATTTACACAGTGGACTGTGAATGCATCTCGTTGCTTCCTGGTGTTTCTATTCTCAGATTTACTCCGTTATTTTCTCTTATATCTTGTCCCACCTCGTGTAATTTATCTGTCAGAACACTGTACATTTCTGGTTATTTATCCTAAACTACCTTTGGTCAGGTTGTGTTAGATGAAAATTACTTAATGTTTTATGACGCATTTTGCTGATGCGTTCACGGGCACTGGTGTAGCTCAGTGGTTACTTCGACCATCAATTCTAACTCAGAATTCGAACCGTCTCTATCCCTTCATGGGATCGAACCACGGGCGCTGTCCAGTGCTTTTTCAGACCTTGTTGTAAAGTTTATCACGGGATATATGACTAAAATGTGGCATTAAAATGCCTAAATCTTTTTTTTTTTTTTTTTCAGTAAACACTTAAGCTCTTTTCTCTAGAGATGGAGTCACAGGTGTACTCCAGTGTTTTACTTTTCTTTTTTTTTTTTAAGTCTGAAATACTCTAATCTTTCCTGATTTTTAACTTATAAACTTAACTTATAAACAATTGTAAAGCAGACAAAGCCTCCCGATACTGCCGTAATGTATTTACACATTGGGCATTGAAAATACATAGTCACTTACTGGTGTTTCTATTTAGATTTATTACGGTACATTGTCTTACAGCTTTTTCTACATTGTGTTTTCTGGCAGAACAGTGTCATTTTGCTGTTGCGTTCACGAGCACTGGTGTAGCTCAGTGGTTACTTCGACCATCAATTCTCTCTCAGAATTCGAACGTCTCAATCCCTCCATGGGATCGAACCACGGGCGCTGTCCAGTGCTTTTTCAGACCTTGTTGATAAGTTTATCACAGTGTCCAGTAAATTGTATGTGACTAAAATCTGACTGCTCTGTCAGGTAAAAAAGTGTTTGGTCCTTGTGGCCCAGCATCCTTTATCAATTAATGATCAGCTCATCCTTCAGGTCTGAAAAAGCCTGGTAATGATGTAATGGGTTCCAGGTATGATGGAAGAAGGAAATCTCTAAAACATGCAGGACACTGGGTCATGAGAACGACTGCACTAAACTAAGGTTGTATGTGATCAGTAGGTTGATACTGCCAAAATCTGCATAAATTATAATATAAAGTACACACACTGAAATTATTCACATTAAGTTGATCATAATAACTTGTTTAGCCATTTTACATATAAATGCTATAAAAGGGGTGGTGCAGTGGAAGTGTGCTGGGCCCAAAACCCAGTACTATCATTGAAAATCTCAATCAGAAGGATCTTTTCTTTTTACCTTTAGTTTTCTAAAAGCTGATACATTTCACATTAAGTCACTCAGTTTTAGACTTAACGAATATATTTCAGACTGATTTTACATCTAAAGGAAATAGTTACAACAAATCACACAAGTGAAATATTTCTGCACGTGTTCGTCTGCCTCTGCATTCGTTGAAAACTAGTTCATAGTGGCCCCGCCCACTGAG